>JAQQSU010015009.1:0-11278 GCA_028627135.1 Pseudochirops cupreus
AAAAGAAAATTGTTAAGGCTGAAGAATCTATTACTCTGCAGCCAGTGTGGTGACAAACCTCTCTGAAATGGCTGGTTCCGAGACTACAGATATTTGACCCATACCATTTGTAGTTGAACTATGATTATCAAGGTGAACCTGGAGGAGCTTGTGCTTTGTTGACAAAGTGCTGGAGAATTCAGGATCATCACGCCACTGTTATTTGTCCTTCATTCTTGAAGATGATCAATGTGAATTGGATTTAAGTGAGGCAGGGCTGTACAAAGTCATCAGCCTTACTCTCTCTTCCAGAATCATCTGAGTCCAGTGGCAAGATGTAGGTCAGGATGATTAGAGATGGCCCCAGATGCAGTGGGAGACCTTGGCCTTTTTAAGCTAAGGTCTTTCCTAGGTCTCAGTTTGTCTGAGGCAACACCCATTTAGTGATTTAAGGCTAGGTAAGAAATGAAGGAAAAGATGGCCTAGTTTGGCTACTCAAAAAAAAAAGTCAATCTGGGAGGGGAAGACTCTCAGGGTTTCTAGCCAGAACAGATAAAAAAAATGCTATTTACACTCACTCTGAACCATCAAAACCCAAACAATGACCAAGTGAGGCTTGGGCCAGAACCTATTATTGGCCAATCAGTGAGAGCCAGAGTGATCTGGGTTTAAAGCATAGTCAAGTAGTTCTGTTTGAATCGCAATGGACCTTATCAAAGCCTAGTTTTCTGGTGCTCAATTTCAAGTAATCATAGTGAAGCGCTGGAGTTGGGTTTTAGTGCAGGGGTGTGTGTGTGTGTGTGTGTGTGTGTGTGTGTGTGTGTGTGTGTGTGTGTATTGCTTGTGATTTCTTGAATGGGTGAAATAGTAAGTTTTTCCACAGTTAGATATGTAAGAATTGGAAATGCAAAGAACTGGAGAATTAGCACACTGCAGTGAATGAGTTTCAGTCAAGATGTAAATGATAGTTATAAATGGATTCTTGTTTTGATAAGGGGAGGAACAGTAAGGTCCTGGATGTGTGAATTATAGGGTAGGGATGACATGAAGGTACAAAGAGGGAAGAAATGGAGACAAATGTCAGCTTCATAGTTTTGCCATGGGCCTTTTTTTTCTATGCCAGCTAAACAGGAGTTATGCATTTTGAGTGCATATATGCATTGAATTTTATTCATTTTGGATGATTGTGGTCATCATCCATCAGTAGGGACCATTCTGACAACATTAATTCCAATAAAATCATAGGAAAGCACAGATAGTTTATGTTCTTAGACATTTTGACTTGATTAGTATGCTGGATTTCAAAGACAAATTCATTTTCTTCTTGAAGTCTATAGATTATGTTGGAGGGTGATACAATTGTCATTCACACAATAAATTGTCTTTCCCATTGACCCAGTGTAGTTACACCATGGTAATATGTGTAATTTAATGCTTGCTGATAGATTCAGAGGAGCTCTTCTAGAATCTTCATTATTCAACAGCAACAGATTCCATTCAACACACATTTTGTCATGAAAGAAAGCATTAAAAAAAGGCTTCTGATGAATTCTGATTGGGAAAATCTCTCTGCCTAGAGATGACAATGCTTGAAAATGAAAAGTCCTATTGCTTACAGAGGCAACATCAATGGTTCAATGGGTACATTTCCTGGTTTATAGATTTAACAGTTATTCATTAGAGCAGCAATTGGAGCAATGGAAAGAGACCAGGGATTTTGAGTGAGGGGATGCAGGTCCAAACTGTGGTTGTGCTATTAACTTACTTCTGTGGCCTTAGGCATATTCCTTCACTTTTATGGACCTCAGAATCCTCATCTATAAACTGACAGAGTTGGATGACCTCTAACATCTATTCTAACTCTGTCTGTGAGCCTTTCTTATTGCCCTTAAGCTTAATGACGATATTAAAAAAAGGGAAATAAGCATTTCCATACAGCATTTCTATATGCCAGATATAGAATGTTAAACATTTTACAAACATTATTTAATTTGATCCTCCTACCATTATCTCCTTTTTATAGTTGAGGAAACTGAGGGAGACAGAGGTTAAATGACTTGCCTAGGGTTATATAGTTAAGAATTGTATGAGGGAGGATTTGAACTCAGGACTTCTTGACTCTAGTCCCAGTACTTTAACCACTAAACTACCTAGATCCCTCTTATGAATACTAACTATGATTGAATTCCATTCCATTGGTCTTAATAACAAATATCACAGTGACTAGCTGGAAGGAATTGCCTAGACAAAATATTCCTGTGCAAGCTAACACATCCTTGTCAATTTTCAGGCACCAAACTAATGTATTAATTAAAATGCTAAAGTTCTGGAAGGTTTTATTGATTCTGTTACAGTAGTTCTTAAAACTATTCCTTTCTTTCTACTCATGGGGCCACCACCCTTGTTCAAGTCCTCATCCCTTCTCAAGTGGATTTTTGTAATATATTTCTGAATGATTTTCCTAATTCAAGTTTCTCCCCTCCAATTTATCCTCAACAAAGCTGCCAAATTGATATTCCTACAGCATAAGTCTGGCTATGTCATTTCCCTTCTTGGGAAATTTTGTTGGCTTCCAGTTCTCTCTAGAATAAAATACAAACTCCTCTGTTGGATGTTTAAAGTCCTCTGTAATCTGGTGCTAACATATTTCTAGACTGACTTCACATCATTCTCACTATTCACCCCCACACAGTCTACCTTCTGGCCAAATTGTTGTACTTCTCTCTACTTAACACTCCATCTCCAGCCTCCATACCATCCTACCAGCTATACTTCACTTCTGGAGTACTCTCCCTCTTCTCTTTCACCCCTTAGAATCCCTAGAAGGCTTTCTTCAAGGCACAGCCCAAATGTCATCTCCTACCTGAGACCTTTCCTGATCCACCCAATTGTTAGTGCTTATTTTGACCATAACATCCCTTTCCATTGAATGATGTGAACCAGAAATTGGCCCCTGGGGCTTGAGAGCAGTTCATTTTCAGTGGTTTTGGAGAGACTGACAGAATTGTGGGGGTGGAGAGACTTAACCTGGGAAATTTGGAGCAGCCTTTCACTCCTTAACTCCCAAATACTTCATTCTCTCCAAACCCACCAAGAGCCAGGAACAGCCATGTACATAACCCTCAGTTCCTTCCTCTATACAATTCAGCTCTTTAATGATCTTCATACATATTATTTTCTTCAATTAATCAACATTCATTTCTTAAATACCCATTATGTAGAAGCATCTGCTATGTAGAGAGGCAGTATGGTATAATGGGCAGCAAACTTGCCCTGATGTTAGAAAGATCTGGGTTCCATTCCCTCTTCTGATACTTTCTGGCTATGTGACCATGTGTGTGTGCATTTGCATGTGCACACATGCATGAGTGCACAAGCCACTTGACTTCTCACTGTTCTAGGCAGCTCTCTAAGCTAAATTGAAGAAAGGTGCTACATTGATGGAAAGAATGTCCTCATCTGGGAGTTCCTTTTACCAATGAAATAAGAGGTTCAGTTCCTATTTCTGTGCGAAAGGTAAACTCTTTGGTCTTTGGATCCCTCAAACCTACCACAGTGCTTGGCACATCATTAGAACTTAACATTAATAATAATAAAAGTAAAAAAAATCCATACAATTATATCAATAGATGCTGAAAAAGCTTTTGATAAAGTTCAACACTTGTTTCTATTAAAACATTTGAAAGTATTGGTATAAATGGATTTTTCCTCAGATTGATAAAAAGCATTTATTCAAAACTATCAGCAAGCATTATTTGTAATGGGGATAAACTAGAAGCCTTCCCAGTAAGATCAGGAATGAAACAAAGATGCCCATTGTCACCAATATTATTCAAAATTGTATTGGAAGTCCTAGCAATAAAAGAAAAAGAAATAGAAGGAGTCAGAATATTGAATGAGGAAATAAAACGATCTCTTTTTGCAGATGTTATGACAATATACTTGGGAAATCTCAAAGACTGAACTAAAAAGTTAGTTGGAATAATTTTAGCAGAATAGCAGAATAGAAAGTAAATCCCACATAAATCATCAGCATTCTTATATATCACAAATGAAATTTTCCAAGGAGAGATAGTAAAAAACACGTCATTTGAAATGACTCTAGACAGTATAAAATACATGGGCGTACACATGCCAAAATTCAGGAACTATAGAAACAAAATTATAACCCCTCCTTTTTATACAAATAAAATCAGATTTAAGTAATTAGAGAAATATGAATTGTTCATGGGTAGGGAGGGTCAATATAATAAAAATGACAATTTTACCCAAACTAATTTGTATATTCAATGCTAATCCAATTAAATTACCAATTTTTTTTATACTGAATTGGAAAAAAATAGCAAAATTCATTTGAAAAAGCAAAAAGTCGAGAATATCAAAGAAAGTAATGAAAAAAAATGTAAAGGAGGTTTAGTAGTACCAGATCTTCAACTATGTTATAAGTCTGTAATCATCAAAACTACCTGGTATGTCTAAGAAATAGAAAGGTAGATCAACGGAATAGAGTAGACATACAATTTATAGCAGCAAATGAATATAATAACCTTATATTTAACAAGGGTAAAGACTTCATTGAGATTTTTGTTGCTGTTCTTTCCATTTACATTGTTGTAGCTGTTGGGCATGTTGGTTTTCCTCATCTGACTTCCCTCACTCAGTATCACTTCATATAAGTCTTTCTTGTTTCTGTGAATTCTTTAGATCCATCATTTTACCTAGTGCTATTCCGTTCTATTCATGTACTACAGTGTTTACTGTGTATTATATATACATGTACTACAGTGTTGCTGTATGTTTTATATACCTGGATCAGCCACTTCCAGTCAATGGGCATCTATTCTGTTTCTAGTTCTTTGTTATTAAAAAAGACTTTCTTTTAATAATTTAACATATATGGGACCTTTTGTCTTTGACTTTCTTGGGTTATGTCCCTAGCAACGAGCACTTTGGATCAAAGAATAGAGATGCTTTCCTCTGTTCTTGAAAACATGATTCCGAGTTGCTTTCTGGAATGGTTGGACCAATTCACAGCCCTATCATCAGTGTATTGGTGGGCCTGTCTTCCCATAGTTCCTACAAGATTAGTTGTTTCCATTTTTTGTCATCTTTTCTGAGTGTTTTGGATGTGATTAGAAGTCTTTAATGAGCAGAATCATCTAGCTCTTCTCCATTTACAGTAATCAGAAAGGAACTCTTAGTTGAAAGGATCATGATTTCATGGAAATTACCAAGATAAGTCAAAATGGATACATGACCTACATATAAAGAGAGATTTTACAAGAAAGTTAGAACACAGAACATATTACTTATCAGAATTATGAACGGGAGAACAATTTATGAATACAAAAGCAATGGAGGGCAAAGTTAGGTCTAAAATGGATAATTTTGATTACCTTAAATTAAAAAGTTTTTGTACAAATAAAACAAATATAGCCAGGATTAGAAGGAAAGCAGAACATTGTGAAAAAGTTTTTTATACTCAGTTTATCAGATAAAGGTCTCATATCTAAAATATATAAAGAACTTTGTCAAATCTATAAGAATACAAGTCATTCCCCAATTGAGAAATGGTCAAAGGACATGAACAGGCACTTTTCTGATGAAGAAATCAAAACAATTTATAGTCACATGAAAAAATGCTCTAAATCATTTAAAACAACCTTGATATATCATTTTACTTCTACCAGACTGGTTAAAATGATAGAAAGGGAAAGTGACAGATGTTGGAGAGGATATGGAAAAGTTGGGATGTCAATTCACTGTTGGTGGAATTGTAAATGATTCAACCATTTTGGAATTGTGCTAAAAGAGTTATTAAGATACTTATAACCTTTGGCCAAGCAAAAGTCTATTTGCAAAGATGATTAGGGAAAAAGGAAAAGAACCTATATGTTCTAAAATGTTTATAGCAGCCTTCTTTGTGGTGTCAAAGAACTAGAAATTATAGGGATGTCCATCAATTGGGAAATGGCTGAACAAATTGTGGTATATGATTGTGATGGGATGCTACTGTACTATAAGAAATGATAAGTTCAGTGGTTTTAGAAAAACATGGAAAGACTTGCATGAAATAACAAAGAACAAAATGAGCAGAACCAAGAGAACATTATATATTGTTTAAAGAATGACTGAATGAATGTTATTTTGTCTATTATAAATACCCAAATTAACAATAAAAGACATGAAGAAAGATGTTATCTGCACCTAGAAAAAGAATTGATAAATAGAAGTTTGTATAGAATAATTTTATGAACACACATACATTCACGTGTAGCCCCCCCCCCCCCCACACCTATTTGTGTTTAATGGTAGCCATCTCTGGGGTGGAGGGAAGGGAAAAAAAGAAATTTACATGGTAATTTTGTTGTATATTTGAAAGGAAAAGCAAATTGTGCATAGTAGGTTTGCAATATCATGTATAATAATTGAAAAAAATTGTACCATGTTATGGAAATGCTTGTTTTATTCTATAATTAATTAAAATTAATTTAAATTAAATTAATTAATTTTAATTAAAATTAATTTAAAAATAAAATAAAAAAAAAGAAATGAGTGCTGGATCGGCAGCCCAAAGACCTGGATTCTGCATCTGCTACTTACTATGTGACTTTAGGCAAGCCATTTAACTTCTCTGGACCTTATTCTTATTTCTCATTTGTAAAAGGAGATTAGATGAATTCTGAGGTGACTTTTGGTTCTGAATCTCTGATTGTGGGAATAAACATTATGCTATCTGATTTCTCCTTCCCCCCATTGCTCCTGCTTAGTCTGTGATTTTGACCACATTAAAATCTCTTTGACCAACTGGATAAAAACCCTAATTCTGTGTTGGAGTGCTACCCTGTGGATCAGTCAATTAATGGTAATAAAATATTCCTCAAGGTGGAACCAAACTTTTCAGGCCTCTTCTGTAGTTTGGTAGTTCTGTCTACAGCGTGGAAGGATACGGGGGTCAGAGAGCCAGAAGGTGGGGGTTACTAGTAGAATTGTGGGTGAGAATACATTATTCCCTCTTACTTTAAGCCCTAAAACCACAAGGTACTAGATCAGTGACAAACATTATTAATTCATTCTTGTGTTTTAAAACATCATTACAGTATTTGTGACAGGATCAGCAAATTCTTGTGTTTAATCGAAACAGTCAAGACATTATTTAATGCCATCACTACTTACTGCTCTGTTGTGAATGGCCATTACATTTATGCCCATGGGTATTTAGCATGTTTTTCATGATGGTAAAATCCAATAAAAGATACTGTAAACTACCACTAAAATAATGATTAAAGAAGCATTTGTCTTTCTCTCCACCTCTTCATTTGATGTCTACTACTACTTAGGTAGAACATCAGTCAAGACTTGCTAGGTGGTGTTGAATGGATGGTCCCCCAAATATTGATTATACAGCAGTGCATCAAAAGTAAGTCCCAGAATTAACTCTCCAGCTTGTTAATAAATAACAATCAATAGAGAAGCACATTACGAAGAACAGGGGCTGGTGTTCCCTAGAGAACACATTCATAGTGGAGTCCACAGTGACTCATTTTCAGAAATCAAATTACATAGATGCATAAACTTTCATATGTGTCTTATCAAAGGCACACTTTAAATTCTGGGCCAGCTTTCTTCATTTCCCAGCATATTCCTGGCCTGCTTTGCCTCTCCACTCCCACATAAGTGCATGCTGGGGAGTACCAGGCAATTTGCATTAAGAAAAACATAGTTAGGGAAGGCAAATTGTCTGGGAAAATAATAAAGTTTCCCCCCTCAAAGCTAAATATATGTGGCTTTTGGATCATCCAAAGGTTTGAATTGTGCATAGCCCTCCTCTCCACCCACCCCCACTAGGAATAATTGAAAGCTGAGGTGGGAGTGGTTAGCTTGCTAAAACTGGGATGCTTTTATCAGAAGCATAGAATCACTTGGGGAGAAATGAATATCTTTTGTATCCAAGAAGCAAACTATATTCAGCCCCCTCTCTCAGCTTTTCCTGGGTTCAGTGCCCTGAAGGGTTAGGAGGAAAAGCAGAGAAAAATACTGGGGACAACAGGGCTATTTGGTTTACAGGAAAAGGAAGTTGTTATTTTTTGACTGCCAGTTTTTTTCTCTCATTGTCATGCCTTTTATTTACTTCTCGTTTCTTTCTAATAGGAAAGAGAGCAGAGGTGGAAAAAACGGCCCACATCTGAGAATGAGATATCATGCAGTGAGTTCTTGAAGTTCTCAAAAAAATTGTTTTATTGATTTTTTTATGCCACTGTCACTTTCCCATAACCCTCTTCTGCAGAGAAACTTGCCAGGTAACAAAGAAAAAGAGTTAAACAAAACAAATCCTCATGGTGACCACATTTGACAACACTGGCAATGTTCTATACTTGCTGTCCACTATTCCTAATAGCAGGGAAGTGTGTTTCATCACCAATCCTTTGGAACCAAGATTGGATATTGTATTTAATCCAAATTCTGATGTTATTTTAGTTTTGTTTTTCCTTATTTTATTGCAAAGCTTCTTTTATGACTCTAAGCTTCTCTCAGAAACAAAATCCATTTTTTTTTAATAACAAGATTCTCCTGGTGGTGTATTACTGTGAGTCATGGAATTCTACGGTCTTGGAGAATTAGAAATAGCTATTACTCAAAGGGAAATGAGTGGGTTCATGGTGGACCTATTCAGGCTGAAATGCACCTAAAGAAATAAACTTAAAAAATGATTAGACATTTAGTAAATGAGGTAGCTCTGGGGAGGAATGAGCATCAAGAAGAAATTATATCAGTTGAATGCAACAAACAAGTCTATACCATAGAAATATGACCAGTGTTGATGGCCAGGTCTTGCTCATGAAAAGGATTCTTTTTCTTGAATGAGAAAATGATTCCAGCCTTTCTGTGGTGCCTTAAAAGACATATTCCCAGTTGTTGCGGGTATGGCCTTCAAATGAACCCAAAGTATGTATTTTGTTTGCTACGGTTTTCACTCTGATAGCATTTACATAGTGTATCCTGATTCAATATTAGAAAAGTTGCTGCTAGTAATGTGAAAAATGGTTATGAATAACCAAGATCTTGGAGATTCAGAGCTCCTCCCAACCACCTTCTTCCAAAGTCCTGTTTTTTTCCAAAGTTTTTTTTTCCAGTACTTTTCTCAAACTTTTTCCCAAAAAGTTTTTCTTCAGAAGGGATTACTGATAATGAGATTGCATTGACTTTCTTTCTTTGGGTCAGCCTCTGTACCCAAACTTTCAAGTAATTTAATCTAAAGTAGTAATCTAAAATTCCATTCAAACTTGAGTGGAGACAAATTCTTTTGTCTAGAGAGCTCCAGGCTGGGAGTGGTTTAGTCTGTCTGGGTGAGATCTGGCATAGAGATATTTCCTCTGTCCTGGAGTGAAAAGACAATGGAGAGATATCAGCCCTAGCTGAAAGAGTATGTAAACTGTACCCTAACCACCAAGTGAGCTCAGTTCCAAACTGACTCCTATACATGGATGTATGCATGCCCCCTCTTTGAGAGAAATAAACACAGATGCAACCCAATTCTGTTTGTCTTTCTTAGACTGAATTCTGAAGGTTGACACTCTAAGCATCTTGAAAAAGAGAAGAGGTAAAA
The DNA here is from genome assembly GCA_028627135.1 of Pseudochirops cupreus. Classification (NCBI taxonomy): domain Eukaryota; kingdom Metazoa; phylum Chordata; class Mammalia; order Diprotodontia; family Pseudocheiridae; genus Pseudochirops; species Pseudochirops cupreus. The sequence continues at coordinate 9,587 of JAQQSU010015009.1, forward strand.
GGTGGGATAGGAACATAGCCCCCTGTAGTCATTAGGGGACTTATTGTCAAATGACTTTTCAGTCATTCATTGCTAATGATGAGGGCTGAGGAAATGGGATGGCCATGAAGAAAACCAGCCTGAGTGTTAAATTGCCATTCTCTCTCAAAAAGACAAAAAAGGAAGAAACAATATAGAACTAGAGTGGAGGAAGATATCAGGGAAATGTATGACTGAAAAAGAAGATGGGGGTAGTTACATAGCAAGAGAAAGGGATGACTAGTGGACTGCCCATGGCCTCCACTGATATTATTGTAATATCGGGAGAAAGTAGCATCTTAGGTAGATGCTTGGTGGTTAACTTTTAGAAGATATATATGTACAGACTCTCATGGAATGGTCAGTTATGGCTGGATGGTGATCTGCATGCGTTCCCCTGACCCCTTTCTAATTCTAGCTCTTAGAAGTATTGTTTTTTGGGTTCAGCTTTCATAGATGTTCCATATGTAGCTTCTCCTACATCATTGCGTGTATCCTGAACCAGCTCTGGTTCAAAGGCATAATAATTTCATAAAGGGGTGCTAATGATGAGGTGTGGGACCTGGACCCTCCAAAACAATCCAGATCCTGAACACAGCACCACCTGAATACCAGCACCACTCAATAATCCTTTCAACTGTCCTTTTATTGTGGCTCTGACCCAGCCCTAACCTTCAATTCTGTTACCTCTGATTGTAACAGCAATCATCCTAGCACATTCAGGAAGGCTGCTAGCACAGGTTCTTTGATCTGCTTTTCTAGGAAAGACTACTCAAAAAGGGGTTAATAGTCTTTCTTTTGGGGCAGCTAGGTGGCCCAGTGAATAGAGCAGCAGCCCTGAAGTCAGGAAGACCTGAGTTCAAATGTGGCTTCAGACACTTAACACAACTAGCTGTGGGACCTTGAGCAAGTCACTTAACCTCAATTGCCTTGCCTTCCCCCCTCCAAAAAACAATCCTACTTTTAATTACATTACTAGTTCAGGGGAAAGGTCCACATCCTGAATGTCAGAGAAAATATAAGCAGAGAAATGAACATAAAAACCAACAGACAGGCTCTGACTGCCTAAATCAAAGCAATATTGCTATACACTTTACATACACTGCTGGATCGAGAGAGCCTTTACATCTGAACAGTTGAGTACTCTCTGAACATATGGCTATTCAGAGTCTCGACCAGGAAATCAAACAGTCCTTCTCATAAGCGAACTCCCAAAGCAAAATACCAACTCAGGGTATATATACACTTCTCAGAACCAGAAGGCATCACATCTCTCATGATTCAGTGCCTAATTAGGTTAGTATCAAAAGATGTGAAAGCCTTCATACAAGCAAGCCTCTCCTAAGCAAGCTTCTCTTTAAGCAAGTTCTTCCCCCAATGGACTACATGTGATTCAGGATATATCACAACTGGGCACATAGGTCTATTAATGTGTGGAGAAGATCTTATATCCCATTAACCTTACACTGACCCAGCCTAGCCCTTCATCTGTTACCTTTGGACAACCCCCAGGGTATTTCCCACCCTTAAGCTGTAACACCATGCACCAGCAGATTCCCAAAGGAATGCTACTGTGAACAGCCTTTAGAGTTCAGATTACAAAATACAGTGAACACTCTGTTTATTCCATTACAAATCAAGACAAACATTCAAAACATTATAATATTCACAGCA
>JAQQSU010001501.1:0-14977 GCA_028627135.1 Pseudochirops cupreus
CCATCTTGGCTCCGCCCCCCATAGCTCTCTTTTCTTATCTAAATTTTTTTCCTTTATTCCTCTCATTTTGTTTTTAAAATAAATTTTAGCTCTTTTTTTAAACTCTTGTTTTAACTCTTCTAGGAATTGTTGTTAGACTTGTGTCAAAGCTATGTTTTTGCTTGAGGCTTTGCTTGTAGATATATTTGGATCATTATCTTCTTCTGGATTGGTGTCTTGGACTTCTCTGTCACCATAAGAGCTCTTTATCATGGGATGCTTTTTTTAAACTCATTGTTTCATCCTATCTCTTGACTCTGGACGTTGTTAGGGCTGGGCTCTGCATATTTCTGGGGGAGGAATGTTTGCTTTGAGCTTGCATCTTTCTCCTGCTTCCATTACACTGGTGATACTACATGCTTTCAGTACTTCCAAGGTGACGTGATCTGGGATGGTCTGGTTGCTGCTCTCCTAGGCTGAGCTCTGCAAGCTTCTGACACAGGTTTGGGTTTCTTGGCTTGTCTCTGGTTGTGAATTTCAATAGACTGCTATAGGATTCAGTTACCATTAGCCTGCAGGCTCCCCTTTGGTCTAGGTCTCTTGCCCTGGTTATTCTACTGCAGGCTTCAGCCTGGGCTGGAGGCTACGACCAAGTTCACATTCTGCTCCTGGCATCAGAACCTCACAGCTACTATTTCATTCCCAACCTGTTTCTTGCTCACTTCTCAGCCAGGAACTGCTAATGTGGCTGCTCCTCTTCAGGACCCCTAGGTGCAGGGCCCTTCACAGTCTGACCTGACATTGGCAATGGCATGCATCCCTGCACTTGGGATCTCTTACTGCCTTGATGCTTCCTGTCCTTGTTCTCTTTCTCCCTAGTCACTGTATTGCTCTGCATGTGGTACTTTACTGGTCAGGCTTTGCTCTCAATGTCCACAGACTTCTCTATCTCCCAAAGCTGACCTTGCCTAGAAAAACAACTCCTGTTTTTTCCTGAATTTCGCAATCAGAATTTGGTCTGGTGTATTTTCTAGGTCTTGGTCTAGGTCTAGGAGAAAGTTTTGTTAGGGACATAGGATTTACTTCTTCCTGCTACTTCACCATCATCTCCTCTTTGCTTTTGAATTTGTTCCTTCTCAATAGACAGCCTAGATCTGGTGACCCCAGAATACGATTCCTGAGCTCAGGTCCTTTCTTCATTCCATCCTGAATCTGTAACCTGGAACTGATAGTGAACTACAAAGCTGCCAGTTAGTACCTGTTCCTGTACTGTGTACCAGGTACCCTAATATGGGCCTGGGACCTCAGCTTGCTCCTCAGCTTGTGTAGCCTCAGTCTTCTTTTAGTCCCTGGCTACTGGAGTCCTGTGTGTGATGAGCTCCTAGTCAGCCCCTGCTCCCAGTGTCCACAGAACTGTCTCCCTAAGCTAACCTGGGGTTGGAAAAATGACTCATTGAAATTTTTTTTTTATTTCCCCATCAGGATTTGGTCTGGTGCATTTAATATATATGTTTGGAATTTGGGGAGTGGGATGGGAAAGCTCGTTGTTCTTCTTTCCAATACTCCTCCATTTTGGCTCTGACTTCCTCCTTATTACATTTTAACTTAACCACTGGGCAGAGCTGCTTTCTTCTTCTGGGAGTTAGCCATGGTATTCATTTCTGATTGTTTTTTCTCTATAGAGTCATAGAGTGATCACCTCAGACCCTGGTTTAAGCCTGCCCTGAATCTTACAGAATCAAAATGTCATAGATTTGGAGTTGGAAGGGACTTTTGATGTCCTCTAGTCCAACCACCTCACTTTATAGTTGAAGGAAATTAGGCTAAAACAGGTAAAATGACCTTCTCAAGGGCATACAGTGACAATAGCAGGTCATCTGACTCCAAATTCAGTGCTCTTTCCACTACATCATTGTCTCTCCACTCTAGCTTAAGACTCAGATTCTGTCAGACCTACCATACTCACTGTGGCTCATGTCTATGTAGATAGTGCCTATTTATTACCTTAGGCTGGTAATCTGGACCAGGGTAATGGGTTCAGACATCTGTGGAAAGGTTTTAAGAAGCCGTATAGTTCAACCTCCCCCCAAAGGGGTCGTGACTCACAGGTTGAGAACCACTGAGTTAGACAATTTCTTCTCTAATTGTAATGCTAAAACATACTTCTGAAGATATAAATCCTGTCCTACCATGGACTGGCTCATTTTTGATGTTTGATGTAATCCATTTAAAACTGAGGGGATCCAGGAAGCTAGGGGATCATTGACAAGTAATTATTTTTTCCTTAGGGCACCACTAGCAATTTGGATTCTTTGGTTTAGCTCTGTCATATCTAAAATGTAACTCCTTCCTACTTCTATCTAGTGGAATCCTGAGGTTACCTCAGAGTACAGCTTAAGGGCCAAGTCCTACCCAAGACCCTTCCTGACTGCCCTCCCCCAACCAATTATGGCAGGTATTTAATATATGTTCACTTGAATTAGGTTATCTACATGGAAGTGGATCATTGAGATGGATCACACAGGCCAAAATATAGTGGAAGCACATGTAGAGGAGGACAGCCAAGATGGTCAGGGGATGGGAAACCATGACATATGAAGTGAAGGATGTTCACCCTCCACAGGAGAAATCTGAGGAGGATAACATAATAACTCTCTTCAAGGATCAGAAGATCTGTAATGTAGAAAAGGGATTAGATTTACTCTGCTTACTCACCAAAGGAGGCGTTCTAATTCTAGCCAATCAGCTATAGACTCTAATTCTAGCCAGTCAGCTATAGACTATCTCACTTGGTGATCTCATCAGCTCTCATGGGTTCAGGTTATCACATTTTATGCAGATGATTCTAAGTTTATATATCAAACCCTAATCCTTCTCTTGGATTCCTGTCCCATATTGCCAGCTTTGACTTTCAGACATCTCCAATTGGATGTCCTGTAAGCGTGTCAAACTAAACAGATCCAAAACAGAACCCATTTTTTCCTCCCCCAAATATTACCCTTTCCCCAATTTTCCTGTTACTGGCCATAATTATACCAGTCTCCTAGGCTTTCTTTTTTTCCTCAATTCTACTCATACTCTACATACCCAATCTGTTTCCAAGACTTTTTACCTTCACAGCATCTCTTATATACATGCCCTTCTCTCCTAGGTATATCCCATTGTGTTCCCCTGCATCCTCATGAACTTTGTGCATCCTTGGTCTATTCTGATACCTGATCTCAGTTTGTGTTTGGTTCTTCATCTTATTGTGCCCATATTCGTGGCTTTCCCACTCAACCCTTCACCACGTGTTGGTATCCTCAACAACCATTCCTTGTCATCATTTTGTTTTTGTAATTCTCCAAATCGACAGTATATCCCTACCTACATCCTGAACCACTTAGCAACCATCACAGAGCAAGGGCAAGCTTCCTTCATCCCTCGACCAGCTTCTACAGTTGGTGATTAATTCAAGTTTCCACTGTGTGGGTGGTGGGATATCACCACCATGGTTGTTTTAAATTTGTTATGTATTTACATGGCTGGAATTGCTACTGAGAATCAAAATCTATCTAGAGTTTATTAGTGAGTAGCTCCATTTAAAAGTGCAATTTGATGGACTTCAATGACTCTGGAAGACAGAATGAGACTGATGACTTTGTGCAATGCTGCCTCACTTCAATCCAATTCCCCCACATCAAGACCTCACCCTGTGATGTCATTGGTCCTCTTCAAAAATGAAGAATGAACAATAATAACAAACTCCTAAGGAGGGCCAAAAATTCATTGAAGACAATTACTAATTTCTGTACATCTTATTAAAGACAAATTTTGGGGTACCTATGTGGGGCAGTTAAATAACCAGTGTTGATTTAGCAGTATCGTCTGGAAAATTTTAAATAATTCTTATAGCATGTACTCAAATTAAATGCAATGTGATTGACAATGGAGCTCGAATGGTTCAAATTAGGGTCTTTTATCACTATTAAAGGAAAATTGTAATGTGAACATCAAATAAGAATTATACTCTTCTCTCTGATTGCATAATTTTTCTTCCATGTGCAGGCTGGCTGAGGTAGTAGAATTTTCAATTAGCACTTTTGATATGTAATCTGGCATAAAATAATATTGAAAGTGGGCATGGGTTTGATGAAATATACTCAGCATGGCTATAGTCCCAGATCTCAAGCTCAAGCCCAAGTTTTAAGGTCCCCCAAGGCAAAATGGTATGTGAGTGGAGCCCAAGGCTAACAAGTATCATTTTGTAAAGCTTTAGGGTCCAGCATATGGCCTGGAATTTACTAATGGCTTTCACAAGCAGAAAGTATTATCAAATGACTACTTGGACAACAAGCTCACCATGGTCCCATTGACCAATGGACCAAGATGACTGCAACAAAAGGACTCCAAGGACCACTAGCCATTAGTTCTCAACAACAGTAGTACAACTGATCTCCAAACTACTATGTCAGCCTGCTTGAGTCTGTGTTTTCTCTTTAGCCTAGATCTCCAAGAAATGGACTGAAGTAAAAATATCCAGAGGAGGCAAAAAAGAGCATTTTTGTTTTGATTTGCTGCCTAATCTATTAACACTGAGGTCTATTATTAATGGAATCAAAGAACTGCAGGACCTCAGAGGCCAACTAGTCCCATATGTATCTGAATAAGAAGCCCCTGTACAATGTAAATGCCAAAGGGTCATCAGGTCTCTCATTAAAGATCTCCAAGAATGGGGAACTCATTACCTCCGTGAGGCAGCTCATTCCACTCTGGGACAGCTCAAAATGTTTGGAAATTTTTCCTAACGATAATCCAAACTGCCTCTCTGCAACCTCTAGCCATCATTCCTTTCTCTGACTTCCAGGGCCAAGCAGAACAAGTTTAATCCACCTTCCACATGCCAGCCTTTCAAATACCTGAACACAGTTATCATGACAGAGTCCTATGTCAAAGGTCAAAGACTCCATAGTCAGGTCAAACATCCCTAGTTCCTTTAAAAAACCTCCAAAAGTGCTGCTCTCCAGTCCCCTCACTATCCTAGTAATTTTCCTCTGCAAGCATTCCAGTTTTTCAATCCTTTTCCCAAAATATGGCACCCTGAACTAAAGACCATATGACAGATATAAGTCCACCCAAGGCAGAGCTTGGCAAAACTCTGACCTCCCTAGTCCTGGACTCTGGCAACCCCCTTTAACTTTGGGGGTGCCATTTTGCACACTTATCTATTGATTAGTATGGAGCTTGCAGCCCACTTAAACCCCAAGGTCCAATAATAGATACTAATTACCTAGAATTTTAAGGTTTACAAAGCCCTTTTACAACAAACCTGTGAGATGGGTCGTTCAAATATTACTATCTCATTTTACAGATTAATAAATTGAAGGTCAAAGAGATACAGTGACTTGTCCAGAGTCACAGTGACAGAATAAAGGCTTAGACCTAGGCCTTCCAGCTCCAAGTTCAGTGCTCTTTTCAGTCTACCACTCCTGGACCTCTACCCTAACAATGATGTGGTGGAACGGGGGTTCTTAGAAGACAGCCAGATCTCAGATAGCTTAATTACATGAATGTATGTATGTGTGTGTGTGTGTGTGTGTATACACACACATACACACATATACACATATATATACACACACACACACATACACATATATATACACACACACACACATATATACACATACATATACACACACATATATGTCTATATGTATGTATATATGTGTATAAATGTATATATGTGTGTATGTATGTACATATATAGAGATATATATTACTAGTCAGGAAAGCAATGGTGCAATGGAAAGAGTCACAAGGACCTGAGTTCACATTCTGAGACAGGTTTACTACCTATGTGACCTTGGACAAATCCCTTTTCCTCTCTGGGCCTCAATTTCCTTTTCTGTAAAAAGAAAAGGTTGGATTATATGGCCTCTGAGTTCCCTTTTTATCTCTTTGGTGCTTCCATTCTTCTTTTTAGTGTTCTTTGTCAGTGGCATCAGGGGCAGTTCAAGGAGATGGCCTTTTGGCTCTCCCCATGTGGTCTGTGAACCAAAAAAGTTACAGAGAGGCAAATTTTGACTGTATGTGAATGGGAATTTCTTGATCTTTTAGAGCTATCAAAAACCAGAATGGGCTGTTATGTGAGGCATTAAAACTTACCACCACCACCAATGGAGATTTTTCTAGCAGTGGCTGAATGACTATTAAGGATTCATAAACCAGGCAAGAAGTTAAAGTAGATGAAATCTGAGATTTCTTCCAACTCTGGGATTTTCAGATTTTGTGACCCCTATGGAAGAAGGGGAACAACTTTTAACATATATTCAATAGCTATCGTCATAGATTTTTCTTCCCTTTTGTGGCTAAACTCTTTGAGAGGGCCTCCACTTCCTTTCCTCTTACTCTCTTCTTAACTCTTTGCTTCTGTCATTTTTTCAATAGTGTCTGACTCTTCATGACCCCATTTTGGGGTTTTCTTTGCAGAGATACTGGAGTGGTTTGCTGTTTCCTTCTCCTGCTCATTTTACAGATGAGGAAACTAAGGCAAACAGGGTGAAATGACTTGCCCAGAGTCACAACTAGTAAGTGGCTGAGGTCAGATTTGAACTCATGAACATGAGTCTCCCTGACTCCAGGCCCAGCACTCTGAGCCACCTAGTTGCCTCTTCTTGACTCTAAAGTCTGGCTTCTGACTTCATTATTCAACTGAAACCACTCTCTCTAATGTTACTAACAAACTCTTGATCGCCATCATGGCCTTTTCCCAATTTTTATCATTTGATGCTGCTGATTACCTGCTTCTTGAAACTCTTTTCTTGAGGTTTTCATGCTACTTCTTTTTCCTGGTTCTCCTCTTAGTTTTTGCTGGATCTTCATCCAGGTCATACCCTTGACTTGGGGGGCAGTCTCCAGTTGTCCTGATCTATATCTTGCCATTGGGCCCCTCTCTTCTCTCTCTGTACCATTTCACTTGGTGATCTCATCAGCTCCCATGGCTTCAGTTATCCTCTCTCTACTGATGATTTCTCAAAACTACTATTTAGCCCAATGTCTTTGCTGACCTCCAGGCTATTGAACATCTCAAAGTGGGTGTTTTGCAGACATCTTAAACTGAACATGTCCAAAACTGAACTTATTGTCTTTCCACCCAAGCTCTCCCCTCTTTCTAACTTCCCTATTACTATTCAGGGTATCACCATCTTCCTAGTCATCCAGGCTTACAACCTAAGTGTCATTCTTTATTCCTCACTCTCTCATCTGCCATATCCAATCTTTTGGCAAGGTCTGCTGATTTGCCCTTTGTATATCCTCTTCTCTCCTCTGGCACTGCCACCATTCTGGTGCAGGCTCTCATCAACTCCTGTCTGGATTATTGCAATAACTTATTGATGGTTTCCCTACTACAAGTTTCTCTCCTCCAGACCATCCTCCACTCAACTGGCAAAGTGATCTCTGAAGCATGGATCTGACCACATCAGCCCCCTACTCAATAAACTCTAGTGGCTCCCTATTGCCTCTAGAATCAGCTATAAAATCCTCTCTTTGACATTCAAAGTTCTTAATGACTGGTCTTCTTATACCTTCCACCCCTTTCCCCTATATATTCTTTGTTCCAGTGACACTGGCCTCCTTGCTCTTGCTCAAATGCAAAACTCCATCTTGAAACTTGAAATCTTCCCACACACCAAAGATGCCCCATTATTCTTCCTCCTGGTCCTGAGCCATGAAACAAGCCTCTATAGTCCTTGACCATAGCAGGATATTACAGTGGAAGATTTGCTGGATTTGGAGTTAGAGGCTCTTTATTGTTTCTTGCTCTGCTACTTACCACCTATATGATGCTAGACCAGTAATTTCATTTCTCTAAAATGAGGAATTTGGACTAGGTCCTAAGGTCTCTTCTAGCTATAAACTTGTGACCTCGTGATTCTTGATTCTGGAGGTCCTAGTATCAGGAATAAGTGCGACTTGTGTTAGGTCTAATCAATCATTTTCAGTCATATATCTTGATATAAGTAAGAAAAGTCTTTGAAAGCTATTTGATAAAGTGAAATGATTTCAGAAAAGAGGTCGGTTCTGTTTGGCTGGAGGATTTCATCTTGCTTCTGAGCCTTGTACAAAAGCATTCACCTAGCAGGAATGAGAGGAATTCCAGAAATTGGAGCAAGTGTGACTTTGTAGCACATCCCTGAGGAGGAATCACTTGGGATGAAGGGGATAAGCCTTGGCTTCAGCTTGCCCAGAGGAGGACCTTGTGAGCTTCAAAGTCCAGAGCATGCTAGACCTTCTATCTTCTGTTTGATATCTGGGCTGCATCCCCATATTGGTCAGCAGCAGTGTCTACTTTAGAAGAGGAGTTGAATAGATGAATATTGGCCATGCATAAGGAGAATTTGCTGAGCATCCTGTGGATGGGAGAAAGTGACTTCCAGGCACCAGAAGCTGTAAGTTACCCCTTTGCCACTTGTGAGTTTTGAGCTAGACTCTATCTTCTCTTGGACTCTAAATGTACTTGTGGGAGAAGTGTGTGTCATAGACTTTTGTGAGGACGTTTTGTATTAACTGGGCCTACTGTGCCATGTTAATGAATATCCCTTTTCAAAGAAATAACTTAAGTCTGGTTGACAAAATGACAATGGCATAGAGCTGAAAAACTTCAGGGAAAACATTGGTAAGGCCTTGAGCGTATGATATGAGAGAAAGCCTTTGCCCCATTGCCTCTCTGGAGTACCTTTAGAACCCTGAAGGTAAGATGCAGCCAATCGTATCTGGGAACCCAACTCATTAATGAGAGAGGGAGTTGGGATAAGGATACTCAGAGCTCCCATGGATTGTACTTGTATCAGTTGACTAAATGGGTTCCCTTCTACAGGTAACAGATGTTCCCTTTCTTAGCTTGCCCCTATAGAAAGAGTTTGTGTCCCATTACTGTCTCTGATGTCTAAACTTGGCCCGAAAACAGTCAGTTGTGTCTACTCTCTTGACTCTTATTTGTTTTCAGAAGATGTTTCAGCAGTTTGCCTTTGGCTGGTCTAGCTTATGGCTATGTCCATTGCTAGAGAGCTTGATGAAAGTGACCCAAAGACAAATAACATTGATTGATAGCAACATTTAGAAAAGAACTTGTCTTTTGATTCCTGGGTATTTTTAAGATTTTAATTTTTTTAAATTCTGAACTTGACAAATAATCACAAATATATACATTTTCACATGCAAAGAACAGAGAAAAAGGATTGTAGGATAAAGTGCAAATCTTAGTTACGTACAACTTGAAAAAAATATCACAAACTCAGCACTTTAGTTTCAACTGTCCCACTTATATGTATTTTCCCTGAGCCTTCTTCTGCTCTTTGGTGCATTTTAAAAACGTGTCATTGATGTTTTCTTCTATTTTCTTTTCTCGTTTTTGTGGGATATCCACCAAGTAAGAATGCCTCCTTTGTAACAAATAAGTGTAGTCAAGCCAAACAAATCTATAAATTAACCATGTCTAAAAAATCTATGTAACAACTGGGAAAGACTTTGAAACTCAGACCAGTGCAGCGACCAACCGTAACTGAAGACCAACAACAAACCATGCAGTTTCAAAGTCTTTCCCAGTTGTTTGTCTTTACTTTGTTGTCATTGTATAAATTGTTCTCAGGCTTCCACTCCCTTCCCTCTGCATTAGCTCATACAAATTTTTGGCTTCCGCTTCATTGTTCCTCTTCTCTTCCCTTTGCCTAAACTGAAATCACCAGTCCTTTTGGGAAAAAAAGTGTTTATTGATATCTTTTTTATATCATCAAAACTTCTCTCAGTATTCCTCCTTTCAATTCCATATAGCATATAATATTTTAAAGGTAAAAAGAAGAGAACAAAGAGAAAAATCAGCAAAACTGATCACTATATCAAAACAGTCAAAAAATATGTGCAATGTACCACATGCGTGGGCCTCTAACCTTGGCAAAGGATGGCTAAGAATATCTTTGTATAGCTCTTTTTTGGAGCTATGCTTATCCTTTGTAATGTTGTACCATTCACTTGATTGTTTTGTGATTGTTCCTTCTGTTGACATTGTTAGCCAGCACTGAGCATAGTGTTTGGAACATATTTGGCACTTAATAAATATCTGTTAATTGATTGGTTGATTGTTGTACTTTATATATTGTTTTCTTTTGATTTATTTCCATCTGCAGCAGATCCTTTAAATCTTTCAATGCTTCTTATGATTTCTGTTTGTTGGGGCGGCTAGGTGGAGCAGTGAATAGAGCACTGGCCCCTGGAGTCAGGAGGACCTGAATTCAAATCTGGCCTCAGACACTTACCACAAAAACTAGCCGTGTGACCCTGGGCAAGTCACTTAACCCCAATTGCCCTCCAAAAAGCAAAAAAAAAGAAAAAAGAAATGATTGCTGTTTGTTACACTTTACATCTTTCCTTTTAATCTCTCTTTTATAATTTACCCTCTGAAGTTAAAATTTGTTTTGTTTGTGACTGTTCCCTAATTTCCTTCTCACTCAACCCTCACTTTTGAACCCATCTCTGCCCTTACATTATCTATACCTGTTTCTCTATTGAGTTTAATGTTGAGTTTTATCCCTAAACTAAACTCTATGTATATTCAAACCTCTTTTTTCTGGTTCACGCAAGAGTGAAGTTCATGTGACACATGCTCTCCTTCCCCTTCCTCCATGCTTACATCTTCTCACAAATTTATCTCCTTCCTCATTCCTCCCTAATATATTCCATTTCCCTCCCTTTTTTCTCTCCAGACCATTAAAAACACCCCCAGTCTCTCTTATTTATTTCCTTCTGTGACTCTTGAAGACATTAGGATTCTGAAGGAATGCATGTCTCTCCCACATTAGAGTTTAAGCACTTCACCATCCTTTAACCTCTTCTAATTGTTCAAATGCATAACTTTTCTAGATTTTTCTTGACATCTGGGTTTGAATTTCAAAGTTCTTACTCAGCTCTGGTCTTTTTATGTCTTTTTAAAAAAAATCAGGAATGCTTGAAAGTCTTCTACTCCACTGAAGGTCCATTTCCCCCCTTTTTGAATATTGTATTGCAAGATTTTCTCTCATAACTGCTGCTGCCAGGGCTTATGTGATCCTCACTGTAGTTCCTTGGTACTCTTACTCTTTCTTGACTGTTTGCAGAACTTTTTTTCTTTGCCTTTGGAAGCTCTGAATTTTGACTAACATTCCTAGGAATTTTCATTTGAGGGCTTATGTTGTGAGGTGACAAGTGAAATCATTCTATTTTCATTTTGCCAACTGGTTCTAGTGAGTCTGGGTAGCTTTTATTTATGATTCCTTGAAATATGCTATTCAGCATTTTTTCTAGTTGTGGTTTTCAGGAAGTTCATAAGTTTTCTCTCCTTTACCAATTTTCCATTTTGTTTGTAGTAACATATATATAACATACTCTTCTATTTTTTCTTTTTCCTCCCAGTTTTTCTATTTTTTCCCTGTAATTTGGTTTTTGTCATAATATTTCTTGTTGTTTCATGTAGTCTGTAAATTCTCTTTGGTCCATTTTGATTTTCAAGTATTCTACCCTCTGTTATAAGCTATTTATTCTCCTTTCAATTCTTTCCCCTAGAGCTCTTTTCACCTCTAATTCTATTTTAAAATGATCTTTCTTTGTTTCTTCCATGTGTTCTTAGAGTCCTTGTGGTCAGGTCTTTTTCTTTGAGTCTTTGCTTGTAGCTGATATGGAGTTACTTCTCCTGAGTTGACTTCTTGGGTATCTTTTGGCCTATAACATTTCTTACTAGTGTTTAGCATCTTTCTCTACTTTCTCATAGCTTCAGTCTCAATTCTTCATGTGAGACTTTGCGCCAGAGTCAGCCCCAGCCCGCTATTATATTCCTAAATGGTATAGTCAGCCTCTATCTGGTCCTTACCTCTATTTCTTGGGCTCTTCCTTCTGGCTTCTATCTTCAAAACACTGGCATTCTTTACTGTCCTTCATCAGAGCTTTGGTCTTCCGGTTCTGCTGTTGCATCCCTAGCCAGTGTGTTGCTCTGCTCATCCATCCCTCCCTCCCCCGGATGTCTGCAGTTGGAGGTAATGCTGCAGGGTTCCAGCTTGGTCATCTGAGCTCATTCTGGCTTTCTTGGTGGGTCCTCTTTTCTAGGGACTGGATTTCTGTGTGTCTTTTTGTGCAGTCCTGGGTTTGATAAAGAAGCTTACTGATGTTTCTCTTTAGATTTCTTGGTCATTATTTAGTCTGGCATATTTAGATCTTTTTAAGAGTATATGGGAGAGCTGGGCTTCTTCTTTCTGACTGAATTTCATGTCACCATCTTACCTAGAATTTCCTTCCTAGATATATTTCTAACCAACAAAAAATTCAGTCCCTTGACTTGAACTTAAAAATTGGTACATTCTGTTGGCTGGCAACACAGAATTGTGGGAGCCATTGCACAAGGAAATATGATCCTATCTGTACTTTTTCCAGATATAACTATAGCTTCAATTATGGAAATGAGTACTGTTGAAAGTAACATGTTGCTGTGTAGAAACAGCCACATTAAAATGAGAGTTGCCACTTCAGTGAGGGAAGAGACTGCTAGAGTTTGAAGGAGCAGTGTCCAAGGAGATAATAGATGTGAAAGCCTTGAAATAGCCTTTGCCTGGGTGTGAATGGGTCTGAGGACTACCTGCTGGAGTGTCTTTCCTAGACACCAGGAGAAAATTTACACTTGGACATTTTTTTTTAAACAAATGTCTGTGGTAGATTCCTGGAAGAGATCTAATGCTCACAAAATGAAACTAGTAGTATTGAATGAAGCCAGAAAAAGTCTGAGCATCTGCTCCTCTTTCCCTAGACACTCTGGCCTATAAATACATTTTCCTGCGTGGGCTCATGCTCTCTCTCTCTCTCTCTCTCTCTCTCTCTCTCTCTCTCTCACATACGCACATGTATGCAAGCACACGTCACATGTTTGTTCACTTAGTGCTGGCTTTGGCCCTCAAGATGAAGGTAAAAGCTCCTAGAGACGCAGCTGGAGCAACTGAAAATCATATTCCAGTATCAGGAAGCACTTGGGATTGAATGAGGACAGGCAAGGGGAGGCCTGACTATTCATCTGCTCAATTATAGCAGGTCTGGTTCTCAAAAACACTGGGCAGTCTTTTACATTGACTACCCCAGCCTCCCCTCAGGGGCCTTGGTCCTCTCTGACTTTGTTCCTTCCCTCAGCTGGAGTCAGCTTGGGTCTTCCTCACACACACAGCTTAGAGGGGGACCCAGCACAACAGATTGATTTTGTGCCAAAGGGATTTATATCATAATAGCTAAGTCTTAAAGGGGGGAGGGGGAAATGGCTCATTATTATATAAAAATTATTGGAAAAATTGAGATCTGTGTTTCCTCTAGTTGGCAACTCCTGATAAAGTATTGTGGCTGTCTATATAGCTTCTTCTTGACATACTCGTAGGTGAACTAACTTGAGAGAACATAAAATTTGAACTGGAAGAGTCCAACTGAAGCCTAGAGATGGGAAATGACTTGCTCAAGGCCACATTGCTAGTAAGGGGCAGAGTTCAAATTTGAACCCAAATCCTTTACCTCAAAAACCCAGTTTTTTGCTATACTATGCTTTGTGGGCTGAATTAAGTTTTGCTTCACTCTACTTACTACAAGGGAGCACATCTATTAGGGTTTGTGCGAAGGGAGTTATGTGTGGAGAGAGAGTTGATGGGAAGTTACATTAATAGAAAAAAAATAAAAGAAGTAGTTTTTTGCGGTTTTTTGGAGGGGGAAGGCAAGGCAATTGGGGTTAAGTGACTTGCCCAAGGTCACACGGCTAGTAAGTATTAAGTGTCAGAAGTTGGATTTGAACTCTGGTCCTCCTGATTCCAGGGCCAGTGCTCTATTCACTATGCCACTTAACTGCCCCAAGAAATATTTTTAAAAATATATAGAAGAGAGCAAAAGGAATTTCAGAAGGGGACACAGTAGGATAGTTTTGTGAGTATTGTGTTAAATTTAATATAAACTTTAAAAGCCATAATTAAGGGGGGCAGAGTCAAGATGGCAGCATAGAAGCAGGAGAACTCTGCAGCTCCCCCCAACCACCTCAAATACCTATAAAATATGACTCTAAACAAATTTTAGAGCTCCAGAACCCACAAAATCACATAAAAACACATCTCCTTCTGAAGGCAGCCTGGCAGGCAGACAGGAAGGGCTCATAGCAGAGCACTGAGAGCCGAAACCAGCCAGGGCTGAAACTGCGGCTTAGCCCCAGGGCGACCAGGACAAGCCACGGCTGGAGCACTCAGGAGTGTGGATCACCAGCAGCTGTGGCAGTTTCCAGAATTATCAACCCATAAGAGCCAAGGACAAAAGTGAAAGGTCAGTAGAACTTGGCTAAATTTGGGGGGGAGAAGCCAGTCCAGCCACTAGCCCCCAGGGCAAGAAAGCAGCGGAAGCGGCCCCTGCAGCCACCTCCACATGGCTTCCAAGAAAGCTTCCACCAAAGGCTTCCAAGAAAGATGAAGAATTCCTACAAGCTACAGGGCAGCTTAAGAAGGATTTTGAAAATCAAATAAGAGAAGTGGAGGAAAAATTGGGAAGAGAAATGAGAATGATACAAGTAAATCATGAAAAGAGAGTCAACAACCTGGCTGAAGAAAATAACTCCTTAAAAAATAGATCAACTCAAACGGCAAAAGAGGCCCAAAAAGCCAATGAGGAGAAGAACACCTTAAAAAGTCGAATTTGCCAGATGGAAAAAGAATCTCACAAGCTTTCTGAAGAGAATAATTCCTTCAGAATTAGAGTGGAACAAATGGAAGCAAATGACTTTATGAGAAATCAAGATACTATTAAACAGATCCAAACAAATGAAAAAATAGAAGGCAATGTGAAATATCTCCTTGAAAAAACCACTGACCTGGCAAATAGATCCAAGAGAGACAATTTAAAAATTATTGGACTACCTGAAAGCCATGATCAAAAAAAGAACTTAGAAAGCATCCTTCAAGAAATTCTCAAGGAAAATTGCCCTGAT
>JAQQSU010015010.1:0-11277 GCA_028627135.1 Pseudochirops cupreus
ATCCGGATCCAGGCTGCTCAACATGAGAGCACTGGCCTCTGAACAATCGCTTAGTCCCCCTGCTGTCTGTAGGCCGTGGGCGTGGAAGCTGCAACACAGAGGCGGGCGCAAAACCTCTGCCTTTCGCTTTCCCACGCTGGAGGCCTTTCGGCTGATGCTTTTTTTCCCCCGATTTTGCAAGTCCCACTGACCTAGTTCTGAATGATGCTTGCAGCTGCTGCTAATCCGAGGCTCCTTCGCTCCTCCTGTCCAGCCGCTCCCAGGGCTCAGCCAGGGCTTCAGGCCAGGCTGGTTTCAGTTTGCAGTGCTGATATGGTTCCTCGTAGCCAAGCTGACTTTAGTGGAAGGTATATTTGTGTGTGTTTTGGAGTTCTAGGATTAGTTTAGCGTCATATTTTATGGGTATTTTGGGGTGGCTATGTGAGAGCTGCAATATGTTGCTGCTGCTATGCCGCCATCTTGGCTCCACCCCCCCCCCCCCGCCCGAATCTTCTTAAGACAATTCAAAAAGAAGCAATTTAGTCTCCAGGCATGGTGCTACCATACTGTTCAGGTTTCACAGGCATACAACAATGAGGTCTATATATGATAAATTGAGGATAGTCTCAGAGGGAAGGAATCAACATTAAGGGGGATATAGGTATGCACATATACACATAAACACACGTAGATTTACAAGGATACGCACACATTCAAGTGTGTATGTGAAAGCCCAGTCATTAAGTATCTACTCCATGCTGGGTACCAAGTATAGAAATAGAAAAGTGAGACATTCCTAGCTCTGAAGGATCTTCCATTCTATTGCTGGGATACTGCATATTCATAGATAAGTAAATAGAAGCTACATACAAAATAAACATAGATGGGGGGTGGGATGAACTAACAACTGGGGAAATCAGGAAAAGCCTTGAAAGAAGTATCACTTGCCATTCCAAAATGATTTCCATAAATATATAAAATGTTACAAAGAGTTTTGTTTAGAGAAATATGTGTGTATGTATATATATATATATATATATATATAGATAGATAGATAGATATAGATATAGATATAGATATAGATATGTTGTATACATACACACACACACAAAATGTATGCATATTGGTGGGGCAACACCTTCTCGATGTCATAGTCTTTTGTGAGAATGAAAGGCAAGCAACAACAACAACAGCATCAAGGTTCCCACAGCACCTCTTTTGTTCACCATTTCAGTTATGACCTTATCGAGAAAATTTAAATTTTCCACTTTCAGCTCTTTTATCTCTTCTTGTGTCCATTTAACATAACTCAGACTTTTTCTTCCACTATCACCTCCTTCATTCCTGTCTCAAGAAGTGGCCCTTGGTCTTGCTAATCCAACTCATCTACATGCACCCCTGATATAATCCCCTCTTGTCCGCATCAGAATATCATCTGTGCTATCAACCCTATTTACCCCCTAATTTATCAGCTTCACTGCTGCTTAAAAATATGACCATTCTTCCCCAATCCTTACAAAACCCTTGCCTAACTCCAATAGCGATTGTTCTATATTGTTCTTCCCTTTTGGACCAAACTTCTTGAGAAACCCATCTTTACAAGTGCCTTCATCTCTTTTCCACCCATTGTCTTCAAAACTCTCTGGCATCTAGCTTCTGATCTCATCATTCCACTCAAATTCCACTCTCTTCAATGTTAACAATAATCTCCTAATTATCAAACTTAATGGCCTTTTCTTAGTCTTCATCCTTCTTGACATCTCTGCAGCATTTGATACATTTGATCCCCTCTTCCTCTCAAGGTTTATATGACACTATTCTGTCCTGATTCTCATCTCTTTCTGACCACTCCTCAGTTTACTTTGCTCTTATTCATCCATGTTATACCTATATCCTATGGATGTCCTCCATAACTTTGTCCTTAGTTCTTTTCCATCTACTGATCTCATCAGCTCCCATGTATTTAATTTTCATTTGTAAGCACATTTTTCCTGAAATCAATCTATTCAGCTGTGGTTTCTCTCCTGAGTTTCCAGTAAGCATTACCAACCACCTTTTGCATATCTTGAATTCTATGTCTCATAGGTATCTCAAATTCAACATAACTCATTATATCCCCCCTCAAAACTTTTCCCCTTTATATTTTACTTATTACTGCCAAGAGCACCACAATCCTTTTAGTCACTCAGGCTTAAACTTGCATCACTCTTGCCATGACTCTCACTCACCCCACATATGCATTCCATTGTCAAATCTTGTTGCTTCTACCTAAACATCTCTCCTTTAAGTCCCTTTGTCTCATCTAACACTGCCTTTGCATTAGTCTCCCTATCTCAGTCTCTGCCTAATCCAATTCAGCCTCTACTCAGTTGCCAAAGGCATTTTCTTTTTTTAAATAAATTTATTTATTTTTAGTTTTCAACATTAACTTCCATAACATTTTGAGTTCCAAATTTTCTCCCCATCTCCCCTCCCCCACCCCAAGATGGCATGTAATTTGATATAAATTCTAGACGTAGATTCATATTAAACCTATTTTCATACTAGCCATTTCGTAAAGAAGAATTAGAACTAATGGGAGAAACCACAAGAAAGAAGAAACAAAAAGAAAGTGAGAGAACAAATAATATGCTTCGATCTGCATTCAAACTCCACAGTCCTTTTTCTGGATGTGGACAGCATTTTTCATCATGAGTCTTTTGGAATTGTCTTAGATCACTGCATTGCTAAGAAGAGATGAGTCTATCAAAGAATCATCACACGATGTGGCTGTTACTGTATACAATATTCTCCTGGTTCTGCTCACTTCACTCAGCATCAGTTCATATAAATCCCGGACATTTTCCTAAAGCTTATGTCTGTCTATGTCACCCATTTCCTGAGTATGAAAAATAGGAAAGGTCCAGTTTATACAGAGCTTTAAATGTCATATAGAATTTATGTCATATCCTTCATAACCAGGTCCCTTCCTTCCTATTTTTCAGACTTCTTACAATTTTACTTCTCTCCACGTGCTTTCCAGTATAGCTATGTTTGCTTTTTTGCTGTTGTTCCCCTAAGACACACCAATTCCCAAACCAGTACCTTTGCGCTGACGTGTCATACACTGTTGGAATGCTTTCCCTTCTTGCTTTTGCCTCTCCATTTCTCTAATTTTCTTCAAGGCTCTGCGCAAATCATACTTTCTGGAAGGGGACTTTTTTTTGACCACCACCCCTAATCTGCTACAGTACCTTCTCTCCTGAGATCACCTTCCAACTTTTCTGTACATAGTTTAAATGTATACCTTCTTAGGCAAATTTTGTCTCCCCCACTAGACTGTGAACTTCTTAAGAACGGACCTTATTTTGTCTTTTTTGTTTTTTGTATCCTCAGCACTTAGCACAGAGCCTGGCAGGTGGTTTGCATTTAGTGAATAACTTGTTGCCAGATTGGCTGACACAAGGTTATTTCATATTGTTCTTTTCTTTTTCATTCATATGCCACAACTCTCCAAGTATACTGTAAACTCCTTCATGGCAATTATTGTATCTTCTGTCTCTTTGCATGCCAGGTGCCTAGCACAGTGCTCCACTTCTGCTCAAAAAGTTTGTGTTGATGTGATTGTTATGCTGATAATTATTGCTTATTAAACTTGGAAGAAAAGTCTTGCTACTTGAGATCAAATATGGGAGTTTAAATATAAATCAAATTGAAATTTATAAATATTTATCCAAAACAGCAACTTTTGCAACCTCTGAAAAAATGTTAACACTGTATACATGAATTGACAGAAAGTAAGTGTGTACAGTTGCCCAATATAAAAGGCTTATTTAAAAAAAGACTTGAAAATTGCAGTGTATATGCTAATTAATAGATGTGTTTAATAATCCTCTAATTTAGATCATTGTCTTTAGTAGAAGCAAAAATAATGTTAATATCTTTCTTGACTAAGTGAGTTTCTTATAGCAAACTCTGTAGTCATGACATTATTTGTGAGTCTTCATAAATCAAGTTAAATAAAGTGACTTAGAAGGTAACCTGAGCCTAGTTACCACTAGACCAAGAAAACCTCTGGGTTTTTCTGTGAACCATGTTTAATCAATTCCGGTAATGCTAATTCAGACATTCCTTGTGTCCAGATGAAAACTAATAAAGATGTCATTTCCAGGCATCCTATTTGGACTAAAAATATTATTTTTCATATTATAAAAATGTAATGGAACAAGACTATACTGAACATTTTGTCAGCAAAACATATTGAAAATCAATTCATCTTTAGGTATTAGAAACATGGATTGCCTTCCTCCTGGAATGTTAATGTTCATTTTTAACCCAGAGATACTCTCAACTTAATAAAACTGCTCAGATTTTCATGGAAATTTAAATTTGTTAAGCCCTTTTGTCACTCCTTAGTTTTGAGGATTTATACTTGAAAAATAGACCTACAGTTTCAAATTGTTGTAAGATAGACTATGCTAAAATCCATGTGTACTGAATACTGTGGTAACAGTAAGGAATAATTTGAAAAATTCAATATTGCTTTCTTTTCAGTTCTGATTTCTCCCTCTTCCACCTCCCACTCCTCCACTTATTGAGAAGACAAGAAGAACATAACCCAAAACAAATACATATAGTTAGGCAAAGCACATTTTTAAAAAAAGTAATGGATATTTCATTGTTTCATAGATAGCCCCAAAGAACTGTCCATGCTTTATTCAGATCTGAGTTTGGGATCTTTCCCTAGCATTTTCCCTGCTCAGCAGTCTTATGCACCATCTGTAATCATCAATTCTTTCTGGAAATATTTCGACTCAATGTCTAACTAAAGCTATGATTAAAAATGAAAAGAGAAGTATGAAGTTTAGTTATTCAGTTCAATTTACCCCCTCCTCCCTTTCCCAAAACCTTTATTGTAATTATTTGGAGATCTTAGGCAAAGATTTGTTCTCAAAAATTACTTCTCTTTCTTAACAATATTTTTATTGCTAGGTCAAAAGAATTGGTCTTCACCATGCATTAGAGGTAGCTGGGGGTACAGTGGTTAGATCACTGGGCCTGGAGTCAGGAAGACCTGAGTTTAAATCTTGCCTGAGATACTTATTAGATATGTGACTCTGGGTAAGTCACTTAACCCATTTACTTTAGTTTCTTTTCTTTTTTGCTTTTTGGAGGAGGGAAGGTAGGGCAATTGGGGTTAAGTGACTTGCCCGATGTCACATGGCTAGTTTTGTGTTGTTAAGTGTCTGAGGTCGGCTTTGAACTCAGGTCCTCCTGACTCCAGGGCTGGTGTTCTATTCACTGCACCACCTAGCCACCCCTTTGCTTTAGTTTCTATTTCTGTAAAAATTGGCGTAATAATAATAATAGCACCTACCTCTGAGGGTTGTTGCAAGGGTTAAATGAGATAATATTTGGAAAGCACTTAACACAATGCCTGCAACATAGGAGGTACCATATAAATGCTAGCTATTATGTTTTTTAAAAAATCATCATCATAGTATATTCTGTGTACAGGTAGCCACCTTCAATCATATACCCATAGACATGTCACAGACCTATTAAATTATGTGTATATGGAAGTATCATCTTATTTAGCCACATTTGTTCTTCTATTTTTTGTGCTTGTGTGCATTTGATATCTGTGTTAATTTTTACCATATTGTATCATATCTGCATATGTCTTAGAAAATATCTCGTTAATTGGATTTCATCAGTGGTAAACCAAAAAATCTGTTAGAAATATTCCTACTTCTTCAAACGGAGCTGGACCAGTCAAAATTTCTGGCATAATATCAGCAGAGTAATGAAGATACTTTCTATCACTGGGTGAAAGATGGCATGAGATTATAGGAGTGGCAGGATAAGGGGTTGTTGGATTTGGGGGTTTGTGGGGAAGCAAATAACACTTTTGACAGTGTTATTCCATTGGCTTCTTTCCTGCTTAATTTAAAACTTGTGGCTAATAGGTCTTATCACCTCCCTTGACATGGAATTGGCCAGAGTCCCAGATATGGAGGGCCTAATTGGCTAGATGTTATTAGTCCTACAAATAGTATAAATCAAAGGATTTGCAGAATGGCCTATTTATGCTCATCACAGTTGGTAGTACAGTTAACTACAGTCTCTGCCCCATTTGCAGTCCTAATACAGGGGCTTGGATGTGTTCATTTTACACATGAGCTCCAAGTTGACAAAGAGTTCAGGCTAATGTGGTTACACAGAGAGCCCTACTGCCCAGACTCCCAGGAAGGCTGATGCAACAATATCTGAGAACCACCAGATGTCGTACAGACATTGTTCATTCTGGGCTAGATTCTTTGTACTCACAATTACCCCTTGAAGTCAATATTGCCACTGCTGCTATTGTTAGAAGGTGTGTTTTAGGCTAGAACTGAATTTACCAGTAATATTTTCCTCAGAAGATTCAACTACAAAGTATCCAAATGAGCTTTCATATATGCAGGGGGAGACTGTCCATTTAAATCAAGGAACTGCTAACTGCTTCTGAAATCATGGTTCAATTATATAAATACCCTTTATTCTGCTGAAAACTAGAATGAATGAATGAAAAATACTTGTTAAATGTATATTATCTGTAAAGCACTAGATATAAAATATAAAATAAAAGCTGACTCCTGTGCTGAGCTTGGATTCTAAAGGGGAGAGAATTTATATAGAAGAGTAGTGACCTTAGGAGGAGAATATTAGTGTGTAACACTACTGGGATAGTGAGTGGAATCATAGGGTAGTAGAATTATATATTCTTTGTCCTCTCTAGATAAGTTTATACAGGCTCTGCACAATACATTACTCAATATATAGAGCTAGCAAGTCCAAAGGGTTGCCTGGGGAGGTTAATTGGTTTGCAATTCCCTTGAAGTCTTTAAGCAAATGATGTTTTGACCATTTGTCAGTCTATTGTGGAGACAATTTTTGATCAAGTATGAGTGTAATTAAGTGATGTCTGAGATTCTGAGAATCTGGGATCCTCTGCACTTCTATGACTGTTAAAAGATTAAAATCTCTGTACCTCATTGAGAAACTCCCAAATCTTCAGTCTCATTGTAATTGCTAAGGGAAACATGCAAATTTTAAGCCAAGGAAGGGAGAAGAAGGAGTTGGGACAAAAGGATGTGGATTTCATGTGTATGTGTGTGTGTGTGTGTGTGTGTGTGTGTGCGCACGCGCATATGTATGTATACATTTGTGTGTATGTATACGTATATGTAAAATTTGTTTTTGGTTTTCAACATTCACTTCCATAAGATTTTGAGTTTTAAATTTTCTCCCCCTCCCTCTTCTCCCCACTCCCCAAGATGGCATGTAATCTGATCTAGGCTCCACTTATACTTTCACATTAAACATATTTTCACATTAGTTATGATGTGAAGAAGAATTAGAACTAATGGGAGGAACCACGAGAAAGAAGAATCAGAACAAAAGAAAAGGAGAGCAAATAATCTGCTTCCATCTGCATTTTGACTCCAAAGTTCTTTCTCTGGATGTGGACAGCATTTTCCAATGTGAGCCTTTTGGGGTTGTCTTACGTCCTTGAGCCGCTGAGAAGAGCTAAGTCTATCAAAGTCAGTCATCACACAATGTGGCTTTTACTATGTATGATATTCTCTTGGTTAGGCTCATTTTGGTCAGCATCAGTTCATATGTGTCTTTCCAGGTTTTTCTGAAGTCTGTCTGTTCACCATTTCTTATACCACAATAATATTCCATTACATTCATATACCATTTCCCAATTGATGGACATCCCCTCAATTTCCAAATCTTTACCACCACAAAAAGAGTTATTATAAATATTTTTGTACATGTGGGTCCTTTTCTCGATTTTAGGGAACATGCACATTTTTATGTTTAGTATTTAAGCATGTTACTTCTAATGGTATTATCACCTCTTTGGATGAAGGAAACCTGACCTCATAGGGTTGTTGTGATGAATCATTAGTCAGTCAACAAATATTTATTAATCCCTTTCTTTGTGCCAAGCACTATACTAATAACTGGGGTTACAAGGAAAGGGAAAAACAGTTCCTTCCCTTAAGAGCACTACACTTTCACTGGAGAGATCACATGTAAATATAGAAGGTACTAGTAGTAAATGAGATCATATTTGTAGAGTGATTAGCATTATATCTGGCACATAGTAGGTACTTAATAAATACTTGACCTCCCCACCTCCTTTTTTTTTTTTGCTTTTTGGAGGGGGAGGGCAGGGCAATTGGGGTTAAGTGACTTGCCCAAAGTCACATGGCTAGTACCTGTTAAGTGTCTGAAGCCAAATTTGAACTCAGGTCCTCCTGAATCCAGGGCCGGTGCTCTGTTCACTGCGCCACCTAACTGCCCCAGACTCCTTTCTTCCTAGCACTTGAGGGGACTGGAAAAATTTGCTGAAGGTGAGATTTGAGCTGAGTCTTGAAAGAATCCAGAGAAATTAAGAAATGGATTTAAGGAGACAGCTCATTCTAAATATGGGGGACAAATAGCACAAGGGAGACTGGAGAGGACATTTGTGAGGAACAGCAACGAAACCAGTGTGGATTAGGAAAGACTTGATGAAAGAGACCAATTAGAAATCTATTGCAGTCGTTCAAGCAGTTTGTCACAATGACCTAAACAAGGCTAAGTAAGTAGAGAGAAGAGGGTATGTAATAGAGATGTTGTGAAGGTAGACATGACAAGATTTGGCAAAGAACTGGTCATGAGGAGTGTCAAACTGAAGAGTCAAAGATGATATGGGGGTTATGAGTAATTGAGAAGGTGCTTGTTATTAATAAGGGTGTTTGGAAAAGGCGACAGAGGAGAAAAATAATGAGTTTCATTTCACATGAGTTGAGTTTGAGATTCTTATGGGATGTCTAATTGGAAAAGACCAAAACACAGTTTTGGATTCTGGATGATAACTCGGGAGAGAGAATACAATTAGATATAGAGATCTCTGAATTATCTGAATAGAGATAATGATTAATCCCATGGAAATTGATGCAATTACTAAATGAAACAGAGTACACTGTGGTTCTTAAGCAGCAGTCTATAGACCCATAAAGAGTCTGTGCATATATTGATTTAAAAATATCTTATTATTTGCATTTCAATATGATTGGTTTCCTTTGTAATCCTATCTATTTTTTACATTAAATGTTACATATTAACAAAAGTCCTAGGACAAAGGGATCTGGGTTTTTTTTTTAACATGCCCGACAAAAATAAGAACTAGCAAAAGAAACTGAAAGAAAGGAAGGTCAGAGAGATTGAAGGAGAACCAGAAAAAAACAGGTTACATACACCTAGAGAGGAGACAGCATTCAGGAGAAGGTGACCAACAGTGAGAAAGGCTACAGAGAGGTCAAAAAGGATGGGTTCTGAGAAAAAGGATGAGATTGAATTATCATTATATTTGGGAATTAAAGATTATTGGCAACTTTGCAGAGAATAGTTTTAGTTGAATGACAGGTCTAGAAACCAGATTGCAAAGAGTTTAGAAGAGTGCAAGAGGAGAGGCAGTTGAAACACCCAGTGTAGTTCATTTTCATGGGAGGTTAGCCATGAAGTGAAGAATAGAGATAGATGATAGCTAGCCAGGACGGTAGAAGCAAGTAAAGGTTCTTCAAAGCTGCAGGATACGTGGATATGTTTAAAAAGTCATTACACAGGGAGAGAGTGATGGAGACAGTAAAATCAATCTGGGGAAGAAGGGAAAGATGGAGATGTGTTGGAAAGAATGACCAAGGAAGCAGTGTCTTCAGAAGGTATGCAAATCTCAATGAGTGTCAGAAGATGTGAGGAATTAGAAAGGAAGAGTTTAATGAAATAATGTATGGACCATTCTTTACAAGCCTCACAAGGCTATCCACACACATATTTCACTTGTTAGGATGAAAATTGTGGTAACAATGATGTTAACAACCAATGTGTGAACAATGTATTGTATCATCCTCATCTCCCATCAGAACCCTGGACTCCATATCTAGCTCTGCCTCCATTTTGTCTTATCTTGCTGAGACCTAGGCCATCGACTGTACTTCTTGGCCATTGCCCCATCCAATCTTTTCTACTATCCTTTTATATGTTTTCTTTCTCTATTAGGATGTAAACTCTTTGAGGCCTGGGACTTGCATTTATGTACCCAGTGCTCAGTACAGTGCTTGGCAAACAATGACGCCTGTGTGTTCGTATGTATACATGTATGCATCCATCCATCCATGTATCTATTTAGCTAGATAATATGCATGCACATGTGAGTCCTTCCCATGGTTTATTATTGTCAAGTCATGCCTATAAACCCTTATTAAGTACCTATTATGTTCCAGGCACTGTGTAGGTTCTTAGCCTGGGAGCATGAATAAATTTTAGGGAGACTGTGAACTTGAATGGGGAAAAATATGCCTTTATTTTCACCATCCTCTAAGTGAAGCTTAGCATTTCATCAGTTATGAAGGTAAGCAATGAATGTTATTCTGTGAAAAGGGTCTATATATTTCACCAGATTGCAAAAGGAGTTCATGGCTTAAGAGCCCCCATTTTAATGGGCTGAGTTCTACTTAGAGGTCATGGTGGTTGGCAACTCTGCCTCAGTCCAATGGGCCTTCTCACTGTTACTTATAAAACAGGGCCCTTGTTTGTGATGCAGTCTCTTTTCTTTAGGGGGCTCACATTCTAATGGGGGAGATAATATATATGGAAGGTTTCAGATGAAAGTCAAATAGAAAAGTCCCTTGGTCATTAGATTACAGTAGCAAAGCAGATGGTAATGCCTCCTTTTAAATGTCATTTCCATTGATAAAATAATATTAGTTCAAGAGGTTGAATCCTTTGACAGTGCCACGGACTTTGGTGGCAAGAACTTCCCTGTCTGGATGTGTTCATAGAACCCACAGGAGCAGCTGTCAGGTGGCATCTCCACAGGGGTTGTTTCCCATTGTGAAGGCTAAGGGCACTGGTCAGGAAGTGTCACTATTCCTAAGGTTCTTGGGTTCAGGGTCCAAGGTTTTCACCATCAGGGGCTGAGAGGAGAGGGTGGCAAAAGTGGTAGTGGTTGTTTGACTTGCTTGGTAAGAGGAAGGCAATTTAGAAAGCCTTCTGAGGCCTGGAAAGAAGAGTGACACATGGATGTGTTATGATCTGTACTTATTAAGGTAACATTTACATCAGCAATATGACAGATTCTTCAAAATCTTAAAATACCCTCCTTTTAACGAATTCATTCACAATTTGAAATTTTGGTTTTCAGCTGTTTCTCTTCAAATATCAAGGCCTGATAAGAGTACTAAAACAACCATGGTTTCCATGCTATTTAATTAAATATAT
>JAQQSU010015011.1:0-11277 GCA_028627135.1 Pseudochirops cupreus
TTCCCTTCACCTATCCTCATATTGAGAAAAGCTTCATAAGTTACAATTATTGTTTTTCCATGTTGGCGTGTAAATAGTTCAACTTTGATAAGTTCCTTATGATTTCTTTTCCATGTTTACTTTCTCATGCTTCTTGTATTTGAATGTCAAATTTTCTATTCAGTTTTGGTTTTTTCAGCAAGAATGCTTGAAAGTCCTCCACCTCACTGAATGACCATATTTTCCCCTGACACATTACACTCAGTTTTGCTGGGTAGGTGATTCTCTGTTTTAATCCTAGCTCCCTTGATGTCCAGAGTATCATATTCCAAGCCCTTTGATCCCTTAATGTAGAAGCTGCTAGATCCTGTGTTATTCTGATTGTGTTTCCACAGTATTCAAATTGTTTCTTCTTGGCAGCTTGTAATATTTGCTCCTTGATATGGGAACTCTGGAACCTGCCTATAACATTCTTAAGAGTTTTCTTTTGGGGATTTTTTTTCAAGAGGTGATCAGTGAATTCTTTCAAGTTCTATTTTGCCCTCTGGTTCTAAAATAACAGGACAATTTTCCTTGAGAATTTCTTGAAGGATGATTTCTAGGTTCTTTTTTTGGTCATGGCTTTCAGGTAGCCCAATGATTTTTAAATTGTCACTCCTGGATCTATTTTCCAGGTCCACGGTTTTTTCAAGGAGATATTTCACATTGCCTTCTATTTTTTCATTTGTTTGAATCTGTTTAATAGTATCTTGATTTCTCATAAAGTCATTAGCTTCCATTTGCTCCACTCTGATTCTGAAGAAATTATTCTCTTCAGCGAGCTTTTGAGATTCTTTTTTCATCTGGCAAATTTGTCTTTTTAAGGCATTCTTCTCTTCATTGGTTTTTTGGGCCTGTTTTGTCATTTGAGTTAATCTATTTTTTAAGGTGTTATCTTTTTCAGTCAGGTTGTTGACTCTCTTTTCATGATTTTCTTGCATCATTCTCATTTCTCTTCCCGATTTTTCCTCTACTTCTTTTATTTGGTTTTCAAAATCCTTCTTAAGCTCCTCCATGGCCTGTAACCAATTTACATTTTTCTTGGAAGCTTTTGGTGCAGGAGTTCTGACTGTGTTGTCTTCTTCCTGTTCCATGCTTTGACCCTTTTTGTCCCCAAAAAAGTAATCTAAAGTTGGATTGCTGTTCTTGCTTTTCTTCCTTTGCCTGCTCATGTTGCCAGTCAATTACTTGACTTTTGGGCTCAGTAGAACTCTGCTTTCAGAGGGGAGGGAGCTTTGTCCCAAATTGCTGGGGTTTTTGCAGTTGCTGGAGCTATTAGGAGGCTACTGTCTCTGCAGCCCCCACCAGCTTTGGCTCACTGGTCATGTACCACAGGACCACCACCCAAGACCACAGTCAAGATCCAGGAGGGTTAAGGCAAGAGCACTTAGCCTCTGAATGATCACCTGGCCCCCCTGCAATCTGCAGGCCAGAAGCTCTGAAGTAGCCACATAGGGGCCACACCACTTCTTGCCCTGGGGGCAGTTGGCCAGACCTGCTCCTTTCCCCCAAATTTAGCTGAGTTCCACTGACTTTTCACTTTGTCCTTGTTTCTTATGGGTTGATGATTCTGGAAACTGCAACAGCTGCCGGTGATCTGCTCTCCTGAAAACTCCAGCTGCAGCTTGTCCTGGCCACCCTCAGGCTAAAGCCAGGTTTCAGCCTGGGCTGGTTTCAGCTCCCAGGACACTGAGATGAACCATTCCTGTCCAGCTGCTGGGCTGCCTTGAGTGGGAGCCTTGTTTTCCTGTCATTTTGTGGGTTCTTGAGCTCTAAAATTTGTTTAGAGTCATATTTTATAGGTATTTGAGGTGGTTATGGGGGGAGCTCCCAGAGTTCTCCTGCTTCTATGCCACCATCTTGGCCCTGCTCCCCCAGAACTAGATAAATCTAACCACAAAATAAACAAGAAAGAAGTTTAGGTAGTGAACAGAATTTTAGAAAAGTTAGATATGAAATACTTCTGGAGAAAACTGAATGGCGATAAAAAGGAATACACCTCTTTCTCAGTAGCACATGACACCAAAATTGACTATATTAGGACATAAAAATCTCACAATCAAAAGCAGAAAGGCATAAATATTAAATGCATCTTTTTCAGGTCATGATGCAATAATTTTACATGTAATAAAGGGCCATGGAAAGATGGATTAAAAATTAATTGGAAACTAAATAAATTAATCCCACAGAATGAAAGAGTCAGACCACAAATCATATAAATAATCAATAATTTCATCAAAGATAATGACAATAATGAGACAACATACCAAAATTTATGGGATGCAGTCAAAGTAGTACTTAGGGGAAATTTTATATTCTAAATGCTTATGTGAATAAAACAGAGAAAGAAGAAATCAATGAATTGGCCATGCAACTAAAAAGTTAGAAAAAGGATAAATTAAAAATCCCCAATTAAATACCAAATTAGAAATTCTGAAAATCAAAGGAGAGATTAATAAAACTTAAAGTAAGAAAACTATTGAACTAATAAATAAAACTAAGAGCTATTTTTATTTTTTTTTAAATAGATAAACCTTTGGTTAATTTGTTTTTTTAAAAAACACCAAATTACTTGTATTAAAAATGACAAGGTTGAATTCATCACCAATGAAGAGGAAATTAAAGCAATAATTAAGAGCCATTTTGCCCAACTGCCTGCCAATAAATCAGTCAATCTTAAGTGAAATGGATGAATATTTACAGAAACATAAACTGCCCAGATTAACAGAAGAAGAAATAAAATACTTAAATGTACGCATTTTAGACAAAGTAATTGAACAAACCATCAGTGACCTCTCTAAGAAAAAATCTCTAGGACCAGATGGATTTATGAGTGAATTCTACCAAACATTAAAAGAACAATTAATTCTAATACTATATAAACTATTTGTAAAAGTAGATGTTCGACCAAATTCCTTTTATGATACAAATATGGTGCCAATACCTAAGCCAGGAAGAAGCAAAACAGAGAAAGAAAATTATAGATCAATTTCCCTAATGAATATTGATGAAAAAATTTAAATAAAATATTAGCAAAGAGATTACAGCAATTTATCAAAAGGATAATACACTATGATCAGGAGGGATTTATACCAGGAATGCAGGGTTGTTTCAGTATTAGGAAAATTATTAGGATAAATGACCATATTGATAACAAAACCAGTGGAGATCATATGATTATCTCAATAGATGTAGAAAAAGCTTTTGACAAAATACTACACTTCTTCCTATTAAAAACACTGGAGAGTATAGGAATAAATGGAGCTTTCCTTAAAATGATAAGTAGTATCTATCTAAAATCATCAGCAAGAATTATATCTAATGGAGATAAGTTAGATCAAAGGTGAAAGAAGTGGAGCCTAAGGACCCATCTGAACTCACAGCTTCCTGCCCCAGGCCCAAAGCTCCATCTACGACCACTGTACATCCTAGCTGCCTCTTCAAGCATAATGTAATTTGTTTGTTTATCTTTATTTATATCAATGTTATGTTGATCTGTAGTTCTCTTTCACTGCTATACCCTTCCCTAGTTTGGGCATTAGAACCACGATTTTCTCAAGAAAGAAACTTGTTTCTCTATTTTTGGAAATAATATATGTAATATAGGTTTTATTTGTTCTTCAAATATTTGATAGAACTCTCTGAAGTTTATTTTTCCTTAGGAGTTCATTTATGATTTATTTAATTTCTCTCTCTGGAGTTCAGCTCTCTAGCTTTTTATTTGCCCAGTTATTTTGAGTATTTTATATGCATACAAATATTAATCTATTTTGTTGAAATTTTTATTTTCTTGGCATGTAACTGCAAATAATAGTTTCTGGTCAATTTCTTTTCTCTCCATTGTGATTTCTTCCTTATCATTTTTGATTACAGTAAGTGGGCTTTCCTCTGATTTTTAAAAATGAACTTTGCTAATGATTTCCTGATTATGTAGTTTTTTTTTTAAGTACTTTTTGGCTTTTCAATTTTGAAAAATTCTCAATACTGATTCTTTTCTCTTTAATTAAAAATTTGTCTTCTTTTGGTCTTGTGTTGAGACAATTAAATTTCTACTTTTTAAAATTGCACATTCAATTCATTCATTCTCTTTTTTGTCTTTTTTTTTAAAAATATGTTATGGAATATTAATTTAATTGTGCTCCATGGACCACTTTAGCTGCATCATACAAATTCTAGTGTGTTTTATAACTATTATTCTTGTCTTTGAAAAAACAAGGTGTTCCAAAAATCTTAGTGCAGTATAATATATTGTGTATATATGTCCAGATATATATTGCATATGCATACGTATGCATGTATACTAAATAACCTATATTATTATTTAGTCTCCATTTAGGAGAGAAACTATTCATATTTCTTTTACTAATCACTATTTTTACTGCATTATGGTCTATAAAGTATATGTCAGTTATTCAGTTAAGAAGCATTTATTAAATCCTTATAATATGCCATACACTGTACTAAGCACTGGGGATAGCAAGGAAAACAAAAACAGTCCCTGACTTCAGAGAGCTCACATTCTAATGAAGGAGATAATATGTAAATCACTATGTATATATAAGATAAATAAAGAATAGATGGATAATGATCTTAGAGAGGGAGGCTCCCGCAGTTGAGGAGACGAGGAAAGGCCTCCTTTAAGAAGGCAGGATCTGAACTGAATTGCTGAAGTAAACCAGACAACCTAATAGGCTGAAATGCGGAGGGACAGAGCATTCCAGATATGGGAGACAGTCACTGCAAAGGCACAGAGATGGAGAGGAAGTGTTGTTCAAAGAACTGCAAAGTAGCATAACATAGCTGGATCATAGAGTTGGTGGACAGGAATAAAGTGTAAAGAAGACTAAAAATGTAGGAAGGAACCAAATTGTTGGTCATTTTTGCCATTCTATATTCATTCATGAGATCTTTATGTAAAGCTATCATCCATGCCTAAAAAAAAGTATACTAAGGTTACCATTCAATTCTCTCCAAAAATTTATCAAAGCCAATTTTTCCCCAATATTCTATTCAAGATCTCGATATCTACTTTTTTCAGTATAATTACGTTCAAAAAGAGGAACATTAAAGTCTCTATCCTATTTTCAAGTTCTTTTTGTATTTCAGCTATCCTTTTCTTAATGGTCTTTATTTGGTCTGTGATTTTTTTTTACTACATAATTCAAAACTGATATTGCTTCAGGAGGACTGACTGAAGGACTTTAAGCATAATGTAGTTTCCCTATTGTTTCTTTTGATAGTATTTATTTTTTAACCTAATCTAAAGTCATGAATTCAATACCTGCTTTTTTGGACTCAGCTGAAACACAACAAATTTTATTTTGGCTCATCTCTTTAAATATGTATATATCCCTATGCTTTAGATGTTTCTTGTAGGTGATATATTTTTGGGCTGAATTTTCTAATCCATTCTGCAATTCTCTTGCTTTTTATGGATAAGTACAAATGATTTCTATTCATAGTTATTAAATCTTTTTATCAGCACTAGGTACAGAATAGCTTATGTTTCTTGGATCAATTTATTCCTGCCCTCTCCACACTAGCAGAAACATACACATATATAAATACACACATGCATATTCTTACATACCTAATAGAACCTGGGAGACTTTTTTAATTAGTATAATCTTTTTTAAAAATTTCCCTTCTAACCAATCACAACAGATAGGACTATCTTACCATCTATTCCACACTGCTCTATATCTCTCCACTGTACTGGTAAGACTCAGTAACCATACTCCCAAGAGCTAGAACAGTTCATTTACTCAACTCTGGAACTTCCAACGTGAGGCTGAATGGTGAGGGAATGTAAGCTAATTTAGACTTATATGTCTAGCCAGGTGTAATAGCAAGTACCCTAGCACACCCTGGATGGCCTACTAGCACAGGTTCTTTTGATTTGTTTTATAAAGGAAAGACAGTTTTAAAGGGGTTAACAATCCTACTTTAATTACAGAAAAAGAAGTGAGCATAGAAAATACAAGCAGAGAAATTAGCACAAAGCCCAACACACAGTAGGCTTCACCTGTCTGAGCATAGCAATATTCCTTTATACTTTACATATATCACTGGATTGAGGGAGCACAGACAACATCTGAGTAGTTGGAGGGCTCTGAACACACAGCTACTCAAAGCCTTAACCAAGAAATCAAAAGATCCTTCTCTTGAGCAAACCCCCAAAGCAAAATGCCAACCTCCCAGAATATATAACAAAGACTCAGCTCCTGATTGGCTCAGAGTCAGAAGGCACAGAACCTACTTGACTCAGCATAGCTGTGAATTATCAGGGTTCAAAGGCGATTAGTCCTTCAGATGTTTACAATTTAGCCTGAGCCTGGGAAACTGAACTCTCAAAAGAAAACAACAAAAATCCCACCTTGCTTGAACTTACTCCAGCTTCAGACCAGAATACTCTTTATATTCTATGTAGCAATCCATCTTTCCATAAATTAGGTAGTACAGTGGAAAAAGTGCCAGGCATGGAGTCAGGAAGAATCATCTTCCTGAATTCAAATCTGGAATCAGAACCTAGCTTTGTGACCCTGGGCAAGTCATTTAGCCCTGTTTGCTTCAGTTTCCTCATATGTAAAATGAGCTGGAGAAGGACATGGCAAACCACTCCATTATCTTTGCTAAAAAAAAAAAATGAATTGCATTCATGAAGAGTTGGACACAACTAAACAACAACAACAACCATGTGGGTGCCCTCACCCCACACCTTTTCCATACCTTGTTCTCAGATCATAGGATCATCAATTTAGAGCTAGGAGGGACTTCAAAGGTCATCTAGAGTAGCTCCTGCATTTTACAAATGAAAAAAACTAATGCCCAGAGAGAATAAGTAACTTACTTAAGGTCATATAAATAGTAAGTGGCAGAACTTGGGCTCATGGTTTCAAGTTAAGTGGAAAAGTTCCATGTTCTTTACACTATGCCCCTCTGAATACTCACAATAATCACATCAATACTAGCATTGCTTCTGGACAGCAGCACTGTCCAGCCTATTCCCCTAAAGCCACAGCTTAGGGAAGGAACTCATGTAAATATGATTTCCTCTGTAGGAGCTAAAGCAGTCACAGCTACTGCTGAAAAAGAAAGTTCTCACCACCATATTCTTCTGTATGTTATTTTTTCCTACTAGAGTATAATTCCTTGAAAGCAAGAATTGTCTTTCTTTTTCTATTTGTATACTTAATGCGTAGCAGGGTGTTTTGCCCATAGAAAGCATGCATAGTAAAAATGCTTTTTTATTCAAACATTCATTCATCCTGAAAAGATTGTGTCAATTAACTATCCAATGGATCAACTCAACATCCTTGTGACTTCCAGACCAAAACTTCCTTTCCTCCAAAAAACTCCCTTATCTATATGAATTTTCTTCCATAACTAAATTACCTGAGGGCAAGGATAGCCTCTCTTTTGTATTTATGTTTCCAGAGTTTAATACAGTACCTGGCATACAATAATAAGTAAATTGAAGTATCAAATTAATTTGTTCATAGCAATATGATTTAGGACTCTCTTGTCTTTCCCTGCTTCTTTGTTGATTTGTTTTCATTTATGACGTGCCAATTCAGTGTATATTTTCTTGTTCTTGCCTCCACCTTCTTCCTCAAGGTCATCTACTTTTTAATCTTAATTCCCCTTAATCACTGTTTTCTTGTTATTCTTTTTCATAAAGGGGAACTTCAAAGGTACATTAGGCATTTTGTCACCTTAAAGTTTGTAAAAAAAAACAAAACAAAACACTAAAGAGTCTTTTTTTTTTTTTTTACCAAATTTGCTTTGTTAAAGATCTGTTTTGTAAGTTTATATGGCAGAAGTCCTACCCAGAGCTGGAGAAACAGGGTGAGATGGAATTATGTATTACTGTTGTGTGTTATTTATTTGCAAGAAACTATAAATTTATTTACTATATTAAAAACCTATTTTTTTCCTTAGGAAGAAATAAAATTAGCTTTAGGGAAAGGCAATTTTGGAATGAAGTTTAATTTTCCTTACTTTGCTGGGCTCTTGTAAAAGATGGCACTCAAATTTTTAAACTTCCACAATCTGGGTACCCCAAAATACAATGATTTTAACATGGCACTACCTACATAATCCTTGTTTCTATGATTCTTTTAACTTCTTTTTTTACTAAGTATGACAATACAATTATCTTCAACTACAGTTGTAGTTATTGTTTAATTGTTTTTATTTCTTTCTTCTGTATTATATCAATCAGTCAACAAGTATTCATTAACTGCCTACTGCAGGAAGTGTTAAGGACTGTACTAAATGTTGGGATATAAAGATAAAAAAGGTGAAACTATCTCTGCTTCAAGGATGAAAGCAGGAAGCAGCTGGTAGCACAGTGGACAAAATGTTGGATTTGGAGTCAGAAAGACCTGATTTCAAATCCAGCCCCAAACACTTACCAGCTGTGTGAACTTTGGGTAAGCCATTTCACCACTGTCTGGCTCAGTTTCCTCATCTGTAAAATGGGGATAGTAATAAAATCTACTATACAAGGTTGTGAAGATCAAAAGAAATAATAGTTCCAAAGCCCTTATAAATCTTAAAGCACTATAAAAATGATAGTTCTTATTACATTCTTACAGGGACGAAAGAGTACTTAACTGTATATAGGTATTTATAAAACAGACAACTTGGAAGAGGAAGACCTTGTAGCTGTGGGAGGGGGAAGGGAGAATGGAAGGTAGGTCAGGAAAGGGCTCATACGGCATTTGAGCTCAGTTCTGTCTTTGCATATTTCTTTGAATCTTTCAGATTTGTTATTTTAAGGCATATTAAAACTTTATCAGATTTGACAATTTCTCAATTGATAGATACCTAAGGTCCCTTCCCTCCCAGGTTGGTTTTTGTTTTACAATAATAAAAATTGCTACTAAGAATATTTTTGTACAGATGAGTGTTTTTCCTGTAAAAAATCTTACCTAGAATATCTCTGATTCTTAATGCATAATTCTATGTGGCTTTACAAAAACATTAGACCAAATTACGATTACTTCAGTAGTATGTCTGCCTGTTTTACTACAATTCTGACATCACTGAATTTTTCAGTCTTTTATTATCCTTTCCATCTTAGTGGATGAGTAAAATCTCAGTTGGTTTAATTTAAAATACACTGTTCTTTATTTTGAACTTTTGTATAGTCATTCATTTGTATTTCTCCTTTCAAAAACAAACAAAAATCATGTGACGATTTAGCTAATTGAAAACGGATCTTAGTCATATTCCTTATGAATTTTGGTCGTCACTCTTTTGTCAGAAGTGTTTACAGCAAAATTTTTTCACAGCCTGTTTCAGTCTTTATTATTCTGGTTACTTTGCTCTTCGTGGTTTGAAAGCATTTTGTTTTTTTTTAATCTTTGACCAAAGTAATCTGTTATATTCCTTATAATTTCCTCTACATTACAACTTGTTCACAATTAATCCCATCTCCAGAGCTGTGAAAATTATAACAATCCAGTGTATATTTATTTTTTCATATATAGATTTTTCACATATGGTATTAAATCGTTGGTCAGTTGTCATTTTTTGTCAAGTTTTCCCAATAATTTTTGCTAAACACAGAATATTTTCCCAAATATTGTATGATCCCAGGTACATTGAACACTAAACAACTATATACAAGCTAACTGTTCTATAACCTAGTTCATACTCCTAGATCTAATTTTCTATTTTAGAAAAATGCAATATCAGATACTTTTCATAATTATTGTCGTAAAGCGTATTTTGAGATTGGGGAATGTAAGCCCCCTTCCTTTTTGTTTTTCATCATTTCCCTTTTATTTTTTTACCTTTTTTTTTTCACATAAATTTTGTTATTCTTTTGAATAATTCTATTAAGTTTGTTATTGGTATTTTGATCCCTATAACATTAAATCTATAAATTAGTTAGGGAAATATTCTTATGCATACTATTTTAGCTCCTCCTAACCATGAACATTGAATCACTTTGCAATTTAGTTCTTCTATTATTTCTATAAAAGTTTGTTTGTTTTTTTAATGTAACTATGTAAATGCATCTGTCTTGGTAGTTTAATTCTAGATTATTGAATACATCTCATCATTATTTTAAACAGCATTTCTCTTTCCATCATATTTTCTCTCATTTGCATTGGTAACAGAAATACTGGTGATGGCAGAATCATGAATGTCGAGATATGATGGATCCAAAACCCCTCTACAGCAACCCCCTCTTTTTTCCAAATAAGAAAATTGAAGTTCAGAGAGGGTAAGTGATTTGCCCAAGGTTACATAGGTAGTAAGTGTTAAAGGTGAGTTGTTTTGTTTTGTTTTATTTCATAAGTTTATCTTATGCCCCATCTATTTGTTGAAACTTTCTTTTTTAGATGTTTTTGTTGATTTCGGATTTTCTAAATAAACAATTATAATTAGGAAATAGAGATATTTTGTTCTTTTATGTCAATTTTTTGTGGCTGTTTTTCTTTTATTAGGATTATCAAATTCTAATGGGACAATAGGAAAACTGACTTAACCTCTCTTGTCTAAGTGGAAAAGGTAATAAAATTTCTCTGTTGCATGTAATGATGGCTTAGATTCAAATAAATGCTTTCTTTTGTATTAAAGAAAAATTTTCTATTCCTATACTTCTTAGTGGTTTTAACACAAAGTAGCATTTTTATCAAAAGTATTTTCATCTATTGATATAAACATGTTTTATATGTAGGATTATTTCTTATGCTTACTCTTTTCCTAATATTGAATCATGTTTGTATTTCTATTATATTGTAAATCATAATGACTATACAATACACAGCCACACATATAGACAGATAGATATGCCATAGTCTCTTTGCCAGTATTTTACATATTTTTTTTGCATTTGTAGTCATTCATGATATTGATCTCTAGATCTCTTTCTGTGCCTTATCTTTTCCTCATTTGATGGTAAAAATCATATTTATTATCAATGAAAGAAGTAAATAAAGTATTCTCTTCATCTATTTTTGAAAACATATAAAGCATTGGAAATTTTATGTAAATGTTTTATAGGATTTACTCATAAGTCTATCTAGTCATAATAATTTTTAAAGTTATAGTTCATTAATAGCACTTGATTATTTTTCTTGCATAATTTATTCAATTATCTATTTCTTGTATGTTCATTTTTATTCAATTCAGGTACTTTATATTTTTGAAGGTATTCATCAATCTCTTTTATATCCTCAATGTTATTTTCATATAATTGTGTGTGATTCTCCTTAGTAGTTTCATTTTTCACTATTTGTT
>JAQQSU010015012.1:0-11277 GCA_028627135.1 Pseudochirops cupreus
AAAAAAAAAAGAATGTACCATTGCTTCTTTCTCCAGATATACATCCAGAGACAAAATATCCCAAATCAAGAATATTATAGGACTTCCTCAAAAAATCCATTACCAGTAAAAGAAAAATACTCCACGTGGGAAAAAAGTAAATGGATAGATAACATTTACTGCACATATGATATACAGTTAAATGTTAGTAAATCAATACAGGCATCTTAGTAAGGCACTTTGGATGAGCAATAAGCTAGATGCAAAATTGAATAGTGTACCAGATTGCCTTTGGGAAATTACATAATGCTTTCAGGAGTCTCAAGCTTTTCCTTGAGACAAAAACTTTTTTACACTGATGTTCTCCCAAGTAATGCTCTATTATGTGAATGAAAGAATGAAAGAATGAAAAGTGAGGTTGAAACAAATGGCATAAGTTGCAGTAGCACATGTAAAAATAATGATTTATATGTAATAAATGAGGAAAAGTATGTTATCCAGAAGGTAAACCAACTGTCTAGTGTAAGAAAAAGAGAGAGTCCAAGTGGTGTACTGTTGCCCAAGGAATATTTGAGCAGGGGTTCTGTGAGGCTGAGGTGAAGAGGAAGAGCATTCTAAGTGTGGGGCCAACCAGCACAGAGACGCAAAGGTGGAAGGTGGAGTATAATTTTCCTCTGGTTTTTTTCATTTATTTATTTTTAACCTTCCTTTTTTTTTTTTCACATTTTGAGTTCTAAATTCTCTTCCTCCTTCCAGCACCTCTCCCACTCATTGAGAAAGCATACAGTGTGTTATCAGTTACACATGTGAAGTCACAAAAAATGTTTCCATAGTAGTCATGTCACACACAAAAAGCAAGAAAATAAAGTGCTCTTTCGCATCTTTCAAGATGGCGCCCCTCCTCCCCCCTGCCCCCGCACCCCAGGAAAAGGTCAAAAAGGAAGAAAAAAAGAACTAAAAGGAAGATGTAGCCGAAAAGAAGGTCAAAAAGCCGTGAAAGCATTGTAGTGGGAATGCAGTCCTGGCCAGAGGGATTGGTAGACACTCCGTGTCTGCTACGTATTCCCGGAGAGCCATATACAAGCGGAAATACACCGCCCCCAAACCCGATCTGAAAGGAAAAATACAGCAAAAGTACCTGCTACTATCTCAAAGCCTGGTGGTGGTGATGATAAGAATGGAGGAACTCGAGTGGTAAAGATTTGCAAAATGCCTAGGTATTACTGTACTGAGGATGTGCCTAGAAAGCTGCCAAGTCATGGCAAAAAGCCCTTCAGGCAGCATGTGAGGAGACTTCGAGTTAGCATCACCCCGGGCACCATTCTGATCGTGCTCCCTGGCCGCCACAGGGGCAAGCGAGTGGTTTTCCTAAGCAACTGTGGCTAGTGGCTTGCTACTGGTGACTGGACCGCTGACCATCAACCGTATTCCTCTGAGAAGGAGCCATTAGAAATTTGTCATTGCCACCTCTACCCAGGTTAACCTTTCAGGTGTGAAAATTCCAAATCATCTTACTGATGCTTACTTCAAGAAGAAGAGGCTCTATAAATCTAGACACCAAGGAGAGATTTTTGACACGGAAAAAGAGAAATAAGAGATTACAGAGCAGCTCAAGGCTGATCAGACAACAGTAGACCCTCAGATCCTGCCCCAAATCAAGAAAATTCCTTAGTTCTGTGGCTACCTGCATTCTGTCTTTTCTCTCTCCAATGGAGTTTATCCTCACAAACTGGTGTTTTAAAGCCTTGCAGAGAACACTTATTAAAATATTTGCAATAGCTTAAAAAAAAACAAAGACAGTGAAAAAAGGATGCTTTGATCTGCAATCATAGTTTATCAGTTCTCTCTCTGGATGTTGATAGTATTTTTCATCATGGTTCCTCTGGAATCGTCTTGGGTGCCCCAAAAGCTATAAAACTGTGCATACCCTTTAACCAAGCAAAACCGCTATAAATCCATATACTTAAGAGATCAAAGAAAAAGGAAAAGAGCCTAGACCAGCGGTTCTCAACCTGTGGGTCGCGACCCTTTTGGGGGGTTGAATGACCCTTTCACAGGGGTCACAGGGGTCACCTAAGACCATCAGAAAACATATGTTTCCTGATGGTCTTAGGACCGGAGACACTACTTCTCTATCCATCTCCAGGCGGTCTGCCCACATGCAGATATGCCCACATATGAGTATTAAAGGGTCACAGCATTAGGAAGGTTGAGAACCACTGGCCTAGACTGAGGCAAAGGAAAAAAGTGAGTAGAACAAGGAGAACATTATATGTGGTAGCAGCATCTGTGTATGTGCGTGTGTGTGTTTGTGCGTGCGTGTGTGTGCACTAGATGTATTGTCTCTTGCTGGTCAACTCTCGTTGGGAGGGGGAAACAAAAGCCCAATCCAATCCAGCAGATATTTATTAAGCGTCTTTGCCATGCCAGACACAGTGCTAAGTACTGGGCATACAGTTAATAAAAAGAAAAATAGTTTTTGCTGTCAATGAGCTTATATTCTA
The DNA here is from genome assembly GCA_028627135.1 of Pseudochirops cupreus. NCBI lineage: Eukaryota > Metazoa > Chordata > Mammalia > Diprotodontia > Pseudocheiridae > Pseudochirops > Pseudochirops cupreus. The sequence goes on from JAQQSU010015012.1 coordinate 2,484, forward strand.
AGGGGTAAAACAATACACAAAAGGAGGAAGGAAACTGTGGGAGATGGGCTATCAAGGGGTACTAGGTGCAGGGGCATCTCTTTCTGTGGAGTTGAAAATAAGTAGAGCATTAGATGCAAAGTGGAGAAAGTTGCATCCAGTTTTTGCCCTTCATAACAGAAGGAATGGGGAGGAATTTGGTACTCTGCCCTTTAGTCCCCCGATTAGAGGGAAGAGAGGGCTGAGGAAAGTAGAGTCTATCAAAGCTTACGTTACCAACATGGTGGTGAGTTTAGAAGTGTCCTGGGCAGGGCATCTTGTTCCATGGAGTTGAAATGAGGCAGGGCAGTAGGTACAAAATACCCTTCCTTCTTTCAATTACCCTGTGATCTGGGGCAAAGAGTCTGCCTCCGAAAAGTGGACTTCAAATTATTAAGTTCGTTCAACCATTTTAAAAAGCCCTTAGAAGAATGGGTAGTTTGCTCAGCCAATTGAGGAGTCTGTTCTTGACTGAATCAAAAACTTTCACACCTCACAAGAGAATCATGATAGAGATATCTTATTTCCACCATAAAACTTCATCATGTATAATTACATTCTATGATGATATCAGCTGAGAAGGGGAGGGAAATTTCCTTCCTCTCACTTGAATTAGCTTAGCATTCTTTATGCTTATTCAAAGAACTTCAAATCACTGGTTTTTCTAATGGAGTGAAGCCAGATTTTTCATCTCCATCTTACAGCTTATTTAGTTGAAATTCAGAGAAGTACTGTGTTTTGCTCAAAACATTCAAAGGAGTATTCGACTTGATCCCAGGAGATCCAGATTAGAATTTTATGGTAGATACTAGCTATAGGACCATCAACCAGTAACAACCTCGGGAGCCTCAATTTCTCGATCTCCAAAGTTTGCACAATAATACTTGCAATTCTGATTGGATAAAAATTGTTTCAGTGGGCAGCTAGGTGGTGCAGGGAATAGAGCACCAGCTCTGGAGTCAGGAGGACCTGAGTTCAAATCTAGCCTCAGGCACTTGATACTTACTAGCTGAGTGTCCTTGGGCAAGTCACTTAACCCCAATTGCCCTGCCTTGCCTTCAAAGAAATAAAAATATTTAAAAAGAAAAAAAGAAAAATTGTTTCAGGAAATGGGCTGATTTATGTTTTTTCTTTGTTTTCTTCAGCGCTTATTAGCATGATTATTGTAAGGAAAATGCTTTGTAACCTTTAAAGTGCTACATACCTTTGAACTATTATGGTTATAGCTAGTTAGGCAGAGATTGGAGTTATATTCATTGGAATGTCAGATTTTTAGTAGTGGAAATAAGATTACCAATATCAAAGATGAAATAAGTATTAGGAAGCAAATCCAGCATAGCTATATTCTTAATTCATCTTCACTTTCTGTTACGAGAGTGGTCAGAGTGGTACCATCTGCATGTCTGAAATTTATATGTCTCTTTGCAAACTTAATTTTGTTTTTTTATTCATAGTCTGGCATCTCATCATATATCATATGATATAATATATAATTTTCATAAGTTTAACAAATAAAGTGACAATCTACAGCCTTGTGGTACCCTTTTCCAATCTGAAACCAATTAATTGTTCCAGGTTTGGTTCTACTTGTTGTTTTTTAGCCCACCTACAGGTTCCTCAGAAGGCAAGTAAGATGATACAGTACTCCTATCTCTTTGAGAACTTCCATATTTTGTTGTGATTCACACAAAGTCAAAGGCTTTAAGTATAGTCAGTGAAGCAGAAGCAGATTTTGGTTTTTTTTTTTTTTGGTTCTGGAATTTATTTGCTTTCTACGTAATCCAGCAAATGTTTGACAGGTTTATCTCTGGTTCCTCTGCCTCTTTGAAAACCAGCCTGCTCTTCTGGTAATTCTTGGTTCACATATTGCTACAGCCCAGTTTGCATAATTTTGAGCGTAACCTCACTAGCGTGTGAAATGAGCACAATCTGGTAATTTGCCCTTCTTTAGGATTGGGATGTAAACTGATCTTTTCTAATACAGTAGCCACTGTTGAGCTTTCCAAATTTGCTGGCATATCGAGTGCAGCCCTTTGACAGTATCATCTTTTATGTTTTAAAATAGCTCAGCTAGAATTCCATCACTACAAGTAGGCTTATTGCTAGCAATACTTCATAAGGCCCACTTGACTTAATTTTCCAGGTTGTCTGACTCTAAATCAATCACCACACCATTGCGGTTATCATTGATAATTAAGATCTTTCTTGTTTTAAGTCACCTAAAACTTAAAAAGAGGATGGAGGGGACCATTTCATCTTTACCTACTAAACCAGCCTGTTTTACTCTTTTTTTTTTCTTTTTGGAGAAGGAAGACAAGGTAATTGGGGTCACTTGACTAAGGTTGCACAGCTAATAAGTGTTAAGCATTTGAGGTCAGATTTGAACTTGGATCCTCCTGACTCCAGGACCGGTGCTCTATTCATTGCACCACATAACTGCCCCCCCTTTTTTTCTCTTTAAAGAAATGGTGAGCCTGGCACTTGACTGCTTTCTGACATAAATGCTGTTCTTTGTGACCATTCTTCATTCGTTACTAACAAGATACTTGATGACATTTAGCTATTTCTATGTCCTACTCTTTCTATCTTGAATTAACCATCTTTAGCAAGATTAGGTCTCTGAGTTGCCTAAAACATGTAAAATAATTATTTTACAGTACTGAAATCCCATTGCTAATGAAAATATTTTGCAAAGTTCTTGAATTAGACACATGGAGGGAAGTAATTTTTTTTTCATTTTATGAGTTTGTTTTCTTGTAGAATAAGTGAATAGAACTAGATTATCTCAGAGTCCTTAACATGACTAATTTTCTTTGGTTCTATGATTTTTATATTTTGTGACATTTAGGGGTTTGGAAGGAGGGAAAAATTTAGGGTAGTTATAGGGACTGAGTAGAGACTTTGGAGTCAGAAGACCTTCCTTGACTCCCACTGCTGCCACTTGTGGGACTTTGCACAAGCCACTTAATCTCTTTGAGATGCACTTTTCTCCTCTGTAAAATAATGGGGATAGATTAGATAACCTCTGAGCTCTATTCCAGCTTTATATAATCTGTAATCCTATGAGAACATTGGCACACTGGACCTGACCTGGAGTCTGACAAATGTGAATTCCAATGTTCACCATATGTTTGTTCATTTCTAGAACCTGAACAAAGACATAAATTTAGATTGACTGTGACTTTTTGTTTGTTTGTTTATCTTAGAATAAGGGCAAGAGACAACAACGGATCATATGCTCTCTGTTTACTCCATGAAGGAAAAGTTCTGCATTATCGAATTGATAAAGATAAAACTGGAAAACTCTCTATCCCTGATGGGAAAAAGTTCGACACCCTTTGGCAGGTATGAAGTGATATGGTTACCCCATTGGCTAAAATCAGTCTTCATTTAGTCTCTTGAACAGAAAAATAAGAATGAGAATTAAACCCTGTTGTCTGATGTGCTACTTATATGTCATGTGATTTAAATTTAGAAACCTTGTATTTCAGTTTCTTCATTCATAAGGAAGAGATAATAGATTATGAGCTCCTATAAAGGAAGGGGTATCATTTCTTAATTGATTCTGACTTGCTTTCAGACAAAAAGAGATGTGTGTGTGTGTGTGTGTGTGTGTGTGTGTGTGTGTGTATCTACATATCACAAATTAACATAGTTTTCACTACCTGAAAGGCTAGGTAAGTTAGATTTCACTCTTCTCCCAGAATTCCCCAGTTCACTTAAGGGAAATGGGGTAGATCCAGGATTTCTTTAAATGGGTCCAGGCTCACTCACGGCTTTTATTCAGTTGTAGGGAATGATCCCTTGCACCACATCTCCTCTTAGCTATAGACAGTTAGATTCACATTTACAGAGAAATAGAAGATAAAAGTAATGATTAAACCTTATAATTTATTCTGTTCTCAAAGATCTAATGACAAATATACAAATTTACTCCCCAGTATGGCATAATCTATACTATGTAGGAGGTAGGTTATGAAGGGCTTTGAATTCCAGAGCATTTTGTATTTGATTCTGGAGACAATTGGAAGCTACTGGAGTTTATTGAGTAGAGGAGGTGGTGAAATTACCAGATATCCATTTGAGAAAAGTCATTTTAGTGACTGAATGAAGAATGGATTGGAGGGGGAATAGATTTGAGGTAGGCAGACCCACCAGCAGGATATTCTGGCATCAGCACACCAATATCTGGGTGCAGTGGATAGAGTGCTGGGTCTGAAGTCAGAAAGACTCGTCTTCCTAACTCCAAATCTGGCCTCAGATACTTCCTAGATGTGTGACCCTGGACAAGTCACTTTACCTGTTTGCCTCAGCTCATCATTTGTAAAATGACCTGGAGAAGGAAATGGCAAACTACTAAACCTCAAAATGGAGTCATGAAGAGTCAGATATGACTGAAACAACTGAACAAAAAGAACAAATAGAGATATCTGATTAGTGCGAGGATTGAAAACCCAGTCCTCCATCTCCAGATCTGAATATGATTTACTTGGTGCCTCTTCAAATTTACCCCAGGATACTTGGAACTAATTTTATGACCTTATTTTATGACCTTCTGGATCTGAGCTTCCTTGTCTGTAAAATTACAAGGTTAATCTGGATGATCTCTCAGGCCCATTGTAACCCAGAGGATCTGAACAGGGACTGGAGCTATGGGTTCATTGGTGAGGGCAGAAATGAGGAGAGATAAACAGGCCTCATTGATAATCTAAGTTCTGGCAGCTCTCTAGGAAGGAGGGGTATTTTGTATGGAGAAGAGAAGAGTGCATATATGTATGTTGGGATTAGATGGGAAGAGGGGAGAGGTTCATAGACAAATTTGGAAGGAAGGAGAAGGAGAAAGGGAATAAACATTGATTAAGCACTTACCACTGTTCTAAGTGCTGTACAAATATTATTTTATTAATTAAACACTATTATTAAATTATATGTAAGATCCATAAATCAATTAAATATTATTATCTTGTTGAATATAAAGCAGAATCATACAAAAATAGAACCATGGCAATTATAATGAAAATAAATCATTCTGGGAAGTAGTGGATAAAAACTTTGAATTGTTGTATTAGATGCAATTTGTGGAATCTGCTGCCATCTATAGCCTGGAAGTATTCTTAGTTTACACAAAGAGGCAACAAATGTTTGAAACATCTGAAATTCCATTCTTGATTTTGGTCCTTTTCCAAAGAATAATGAAAATGATTTGTACATAACTTTATAGTTCTTTGGAGTGAAGGTTTCTTTGGGGTTTGTTCACACTCAACTTTTGATTTTCATTCTGCAACCAAGATAAAAACTGATAATATTCTTCATGTCATTTCCATTCATGTTTCTAAATATGGGAGAAACATCTCCAGGAAATCATTTCCAAAACAAGTTTGAGGCAATCTGACTGTAAGGTAGTCTTACTATAATCATTATTATTGTCATCATTAATTATTATTTTACTGCTGTCAATAGTAATATATTTATATAATACTTTAAGGTTTACAAAGTGCTTTTCTCACACTAGCTCCATGAGAGATAATGAAAATAAATTCAAAATATTAAAATATTTGCACCTGGGAAAATTGAGTTTATTATGTCTTTTGAGTAGTCCACCTGAAGAATAAATAGGGTTAAAGCATTAGTGAGAACTTATACTGCAATATTAAAAAAACCCAACAACCTGTGGTTTTATTTGTTTGGGTGCTTCAGACATGTTCCCTACCTTAGTAGATTTTTTAATACACATACACATATATACATATGTATGTGTGTATACACACATACACATTTTAATGAAAAGCTTCATGAATTTAAGCTATGCTCATTTCCAGGTGAAAGACATACAGTATTTTACCAAACCAATACTCAATTTTTCTAATTTAACAGGACCTGCTAGAGCTTGCAATTGACTAGCATCACTTTTAAAAACCTCCCCAGCATTATGAGTCATTGCTGAAGAGCTTTAATGAATGAACTACTGGTTATATATTCATTGTTATCTCAAAAGGATGTTTTCTATCTGATAAATCAGTAGCAACTAGCATTTTAATGATAATTTGTCAGCCATTATCAGCCTAATGTTTAATCACACAATCCTTAGGTAATCAAGATCAGATTGTATTCAAGTTTTGACACTCAGGTGCAGAACTGAGCCTCCTGACCCTTAATTATCATTGAATGCTTTAGAATAATAATTATCACTGATGTCTTTGTCTAAAAATATAGTTTATACTTGCTCTCTTTTTTGGTTTTGTTTTCTTCCTTCTTTCTCATGGTTCACTCCATTGATTATAATCCTTCTTTACAGCTTGACTAATGTTTAATATGAAGGTATTTTTAGATCCTATATTTGACTGCATGCGGCCATGGCAGGGGGAGGAAAAAGGGGGTGTAAATCTGAAACTCAACGGGTTGTGGTACTGAATGTTGTAAAATAAAAGTAAATAAATAAATTTAAATTAAGATAAAAATATAGTTTATAAATTTTCTGATATGTAAATTAGTTATGGTTAAAGATTGTGAGCCTTCTACATTTCCATAATAGAGATGACAGACTATGCATTTTAACAGTGACATTTGAAAAGATGCTTAATCTGATGTGTGTTGATGGGCTGTGGAGCAGATTACAAATTATTTTTAAGGTAAAAAAGCAATTTTTTGTCATATCAGTTCTCTAGGAGATTTAATAGAAAGAAATAAAAGGAGGTGAGGATATTATTTGCAGCAAGGATTCAGCAGGAACATTTTTTCAGCAATGAATGCAGTCTGTGGTTTATGTATTTTCTACTGGAGGTAAATTATTTTTGCTCAAAGTTCAGGGCTGGTCTCTCTCTTAAAAGAAAGGAATAAGCCTCTTTCTAGGTGATCAGGGAGAATGAAGTGTTCCTTTAAAAAAAATGGGGGCGGGGAGTAGATTCTGGGAAGTTGACAGAATGAGGCAGAAAATTTCCTTCCTCTCCCCAGTTTCCCTAAAGATAATTTACAATAACATCCCAGAGTGAACTTTGAGCAACAGAAATAACTAAAAGGGGCAAAGCAGTAGTTCAGCCTAAGACAATTTGAGAGGATGCTAGGAAAGACCTGACCTCCTGGGGTTGTCTGGCTTGATTGAAATTCAGATACCTCTGGATAGATATGATGAATCAACAAACAACAAGCCCAGGGGGCTGTGTTGGGAGGCAGCCTTAGCTTCTGCAGCTTTGACCTTACAGACAGTGTTGGGGTCAGGCAGCTTATTGGTGGAGATTCCAGGGCCCTCTCCTGGAGCTGTACGTGGGCCCCAGACACACTGACGAAACACAGTCTGGTATGTGACTGTGAGGGGGGGAAAGTGTGCACACACCAGTGAATGCAGTTACAGAGGGTGGGGTCCTGCTGGCTGTGGGCACTGCAGGAGAGCAGAGTCCCTGGTTTGGGTTCTAGGGCATAGGGTGAGTTGAAGTTTACAGCCATGAGAGGAACCACAGGGAGTAAGATCATTTGGGGTGACAGCATTGCTGGGGACTCTGGTCTAGGTTCGGGAGTAGAGAGGAGCACTTGAGGTCAGGCCCCAAGACAGAGTTCAGAAAACAACAGGATTAAAAACCTAAAGCTTGAGACATCTCCCTCACCACAGGACTATGGCCTAACTCTAAGAGAAAGTTAATAGCCAAAAAATAATTCACTAAAAAAATTGAGTAAGCAACAGTGAAAGAAACCAATCATAGATTGCTACTATGGTGATAGAGAAGATCTGGGTCTAAACTAAGAAAAGGATAGTGAAGTTAAAATAGCTGCTTCTACTTTAAAAAAAAATGTCAGATGGTCACAAGCCCCAACAAAGTTCTTGGATGAGCTTTAAAATTGTATGACTTTAAAAATCAACTAAGACAGAGTCAAGATGGAGGAGTAAAAGCAGGAACTTGCTTGAGCTCCTGTTCAAACCACCTCCAATACCTGTAAAAAAAATGACTCTAAACAAATTTTAGAGCTAAAGAACCCACAAAGTGACGGAGAGAAACAAATCTCCCACTGATGGCAGCCTGGTAGACTGACAGGAAAGGTCTGTCACAGTGGTCTGGGAGCTGAGCAAAGTCCCTTGTGAGCCCTGTGGACTCAGAGTAGTGGCGCAGACTGGCCAGAACAGACTTCAGGAGAGGGAATCACCCACAGTGGTGGTTTCCAGACTTCTCAACCCATAAACACCAAAGAGAAAGTAAAAGGTCTGTGGGGAACCCGGTTGATCCTGGGTGAGAGAAGAGTGCAGCCCAGCCCCATCCTCTGGGGCAGCAAAGGTGCTGGTGGTGGCTGCAGCTGTGGGCACATGGCTACCTCCAGAGCTCCTGGCCTACAGATTGTGGGGAGACCAAGCAACCATTCAGAGGGTAATTACTTTTCCTTTGACCTGCTTGCATCTGGGTTGCAGTCTTGGGTGGTGGTCCTGGGATGAGGAACACTAGCGTGCCAGAGTTTGTGGTGATTGTAGAGAGGTTGCCCTCCTCATAGCTCTGACAACAACTCTGACAACAGAAGTGCAAACCCCCAGAAATTTGAGACACAGCACTCTCCACTCTGGAAGCAGAGTTCTACCATGGCAAAGGGCTCAAAAGTCAAATAATTGACTGGAAAGATGAGCAAACAGAGGAAGCATAATCAGACCATAGAATCTTTTTTGGGGGACAAAAAGGATCAAAACATAGAACCAGAAGAAGACAACAAAGTCAAAACTCCAGCATCAAAAGCCCCCAAGAAAAATATAAACTGGTGGCAGGCCATGGACGAGCTCAAGAAGGATTTTGAAAATCAAGTA
>JAQQSU010015013.1:0-11277 GCA_028627135.1 Pseudochirops cupreus
ATGAAGTCCATCTCCTTCCCATTTCTTATAGCACAATAGTATTCCATTACATTCATATACCATAGCTTGTTCAGCCATTCCCCAATTGATGGGCATCCCCTATATTTCCAGTTTTTTGCAACCACAAAGAGAGCTGGAATCTTGCCATTTCTTAAGGTTAACAAAAAGCCACAGTAAAAACCTCATTTGACTGGGGAAGCATTAGACTAAATAATTCTGATTCAACAATATGCCTTTAGTCTTTTTTTTTCCCCATGCTTTACACTAAAAACAACAATAAAACTAAATCTGTAAACTTGCTTGATTTAAATGGTGATGTGGTAAGCTAGAAAGTCTACTTGCTCATTGTGTAATTCACAACTAATTTTTTCTTTGTTTTTTTTGCAATTGAGCTATGTCCTTTTAGGCGAATTGTATTTTTATCTGTGTACTATAAAGATAGGTTTCTGGTGAGAGTACAGTATCATGAACTCATGAATCTAATTAAAAAGTCATCTATTTAGCAACAGTAATTGCAACACTAAGGGAATTAAGGGAATTAAGGGAATTGTAAACTTGACATCAAGCTGTTGATAGGCCAATTTTCTTTTTCTGCCCTTCAAAACTAAAGGATGAAACTTTTTAAAGAGTCTATAATATTTCCTTTGCAAATACTTTCATGAAAGTTTTCAACCTCATCTTTAAAGTCCTTGCTTAAAATAAGCAAACACTAAGACTGAAAATCTTAAGATTTTAAATGTGTTTACTTCGCATTTTGCACTTAAATTAATTGAACATTCATTTGGCACTACCTTCACCTTATGAAGCTCTATTTTATAGTGAAAATGTTTCTCTTCGATAGAAACAAATATTTGGTAAAATACTTTATTTCTAAAAGTCAAAGTTTATGGATTGCAGTTTGTAGATATGTAAATTTGAATTTAACCAGTCAATATTTGTGATATCTAATTAATATAAAACTACAATAATTATTCCAGATGTTTCAGGGTCTGTAGGCTCCAAGGACAATATAGCTAGGGTTCCCTTAGTACATTATCTTAATAGCTTAGAAGAGAGAGAGCTAAAATTTCTCAGTGTCTCCCATAAATACAGGAATATTGAGTCTTGGGTTTGACTACATGAAGTTATTTTAACTACTGGGGTTGTGGAAGGAATAAATGAACCTAAATACTATGAGTTTGGAGGAAATATCTTCTTCCCAGAGAGAAAAAAATATCTCTGAAATCAAGGAAACAGAGCTTCAGGGCTGTCAGACTCATGCTGGCAAGGATGTTCCTGACTGATACTATTTTGAAGTAGACCTCTCCTAGCTTGGAGAGAGATATGGCCTAGGGACACTGATGAGATTAACTGGGAGAACATATTATCCCATTGGAACAAACCTGATATTCAACAATTCCTTTGACCTCAAGGTTAACCTGTTTGCCCCCCAAATCACCTAACATCCTGTTCTTATTACTCAATCTTCCAAATAAGGAAAGTAGCCAAGCAGCTCCGCCTGATGACTCTTTTTCTGGCGAACATCTCCCTAGGTTGTGAAAAAAAACCTTTATGGATATGTATCTCCCTTTGTCCTCCCTAGCTACTGTATATCAGCTAAAACTAGTTAAATCTCTTTTCTAGCCTTGCTTCTTGATTAACTCACCTCCAAGTCACACAAAGTAGGAAGAATTACTCTCTGGGAGGATCTTAGGATTTCTGGGTTGAGGAATTCCATAGTAGGGTATACTTCTTGAAGTGCACTGGTCAAGTAAAAAAGTTTAAGGTTTTGTAAGATTCTCTTATTTGTACTTAATTAAATTCAATTTAACAAACATTTACTAAATGCCTGCTATATCTTAGGGACTTTGATAGAACATGGGACAGACAAATTTAATAGCTCTTGCCCTCAAGGAATTTACTTTTTACTGGGGGATAAGTCACATGGACACATAAATAAGTACAAATAAATATACAAAACAAATACAAGATGGTATATGTTTTGTGGAGAGATGCTAATGACTCAGAGGCTTAAGAAATGTCTCTAGTAAACCTTATCAAGAAGGTAAATGAATATGAATTTTTGTTCTGACATCAAAGATATCTTCCTGATAAACTCATCTCAGTGTGGTTATATTTCTTGCCTCTTTAACACCACATTAAAGAGGATTAAAAGCTGGAGAGAACCAGAACTAAAAGTGAAACTGGTCCTGGCAGCATGGTAGCTAGCTAGCAAGATGATGGAGAGAAAAGGAATCCTGAAACACCATTATATCTGAAAAGGAAATATTGCCAATGACCCAAAAGGCAATGAAAAACCTCATAGTGGGTGTCAGTAGACTACAGCACATTTCCAATAATGACTTGCATGAAATAAATGTAAAAGATGTTACTAGGAACATGAAGTAATGCCCATTCAGTCAATAGGGAACCTGAAAATTAGCCTTAGCTTAAAAGAGCAATAGTCTCCCATTGCATCCTGGGCCAACTCCAGTCATCCTGATAAATATCTGGCCACTGGACCCAGATGGCTGTGGGGGAGAAAGTGAGGCTGATGACCTTGCACAGCCCTCCCCCACTCAAATCAAAGTCAATTGTAAGTTATGTCATCATCTCTCTGATGTCATGGTCTTCTTTGAAAATGAAGGAGAGAGCAGAGCCAAGATGGTGGAGTAAAAGCAGGAATTTCCTTGAACTCCTGCTCCAACCACCTCCAATACCTGTAAAAAAAATGACTCTAAACAAATTTTAGAGCTATAGAACCCACAAAGTGATAGAAACAAATCTTCTGCCGAAGCCAACCTGGCAGACCGACAGGAAGGGTCTATTGCACCAGACTGGGAGCCAAGTGCAGTCCCACGTAAGCTGTGCCAATCCAGACTTGCAGCCCAGACCCACCTAAACAGACTTTGAGAGAGTGAATCACTGGCAGCTCTGGTGGTTTCCAGACTTCTCAACCCATTAACGAGAGAATAACATACAGTCTGGTTCCTGGCCCTGGGGCAGCAGAGGTATTGGCAGTGTGGTGGTTGCAGCTGCTGCCATGTGACTTCCCCCAGAGCTCCTGTCCTGCAGATTGTAGGAGGACCAAGCCACCCTTCAGGGGGTAATTGCTCTGTTTTGATCCGCTTGGATCTGGGTCTCAGTCTTGGGCGGTGGTCCTGGGGTGAGGAATGCTAGCGTGCCAGAGCTAGTGGTGGCTGTAGAGAGTGTACCCTCCTCATAGCTCTGACAACAGCTCTGACAACAGCTACACAAAACCCCAGAAACTTGGGACGCAGCTTTCTCTACTCTGGAAGCAGAGTTCTACTGTGGCAAAGAGCTCAAAAGTCAAGTAATTGGCTGGCAAGAGGAGTAAACAGAGGAAGCACAATCAGACCATAGAATCTTTTGGGGGGGGACAAAGAGGATCAAAACATGGAACAAGAAGAAGACAACAAAGTCAAAACTCCTGCATCAAAAGCCTCCAAGAAAAACATGAACTGGTCCCAGGCCATGGAGGAGCTCAACAAGGATTTTGAAAATCAAGTAGAAGCAAAGGAAAAATTGGGAAGAGAAATGAGAATGATGCAAGAAAATCATGAAAAGTGAGTCAACAGCCTGCTAAAGGAGACCCAAAAAATACTGAAGAAAATAACTCCTTAAAATATAGACTAACTCAACTGGCAAAAGAGGCCCAAAAAGTCAATGAGAAGAATGCCTTAAAAAGCCAAATTGGTCAGATGGAAAAGGAATTTCAAAAAACTGAAGAGAATAATTCCTTCAAAATTAGATGGGAGCAAATGGAAGCTAATAACTTTATGAGAAATCAAGATATAAAACAGATCCAAACAAATGAAAAAATAGAAGGCAATGTGAAATATCTCACTGGAAAAACCACTGACCTGGAAAATAGATTCAGGAGAGACAATTTAAAAATTATTGGACTACCTGAAAGCCATGATCAAAAAAAGAGCCTAGGCACCATCTTTCAAGAAATTATCAAGCAAAACTGCCCTGATATTCTAGAACCAGAGGGCAAAATAGAAATTGAAAAAATCCATCAATCACCTCTTGAAAAAGATCCCAAAAAGAAAACTCCTAGGAATATTATAGCCAAATTTCAGAGTTCCCAGGTCAAGGAGAAAATATTATAAGCAGTCAGGAAGAAACAATTTGAGTATTGTGGAAACACAATCAGGATAACACAAGATCTAGCAGGTTCTACATTAAGGGATCAAAGGACTTGCAATATGGCATTCCAGAGGTCAAAAGAGCTAGGATTAAAACCAAGAATCACCTACCCCAGCAAAACTGAGTATAATACTTCAGGGGAAAATATGGATATTCAATAAAATAGAAGACTTTCAAGCATTCTTGATGAAAAAAACCAAAGCTGAACAGAAAATTTGACTTTTGAATACAAGAAGCAAGAAAAGCATGAGAAAGGAACAGGAAAAAAAAACAGGAAAAAGAAATCATAAGGAACTCATTAAAGTTGAACTATTTATATTCCTACATGGAAAAGTGATAATTGTAACTCATGAGACTTTTCTCAGTATGAGGATAGTTGAAGGCAATATATATATATGTATGTATGCATGTATACATACATATATATATGTGTGTATAGGAGGATGTATGTGTGTATAAATATATGTGTGTATATGTGTGTACATGTATACATAGAAGGCACAGGATGGGTTGAATATGAAGGGATGATATCTAAAAAGTAAAATTAAGAGGTGAGAGAGGAATATATTGGGAGAAGGAGAAAGGGAGAGATAGAATAGGGTCAATTGTCTCATATAAAAGAGGCAAGAGAAAACTGTTACAATGGAGGGGAAGAGCAGGGAGGTGAAAGGGAATGAGTCAATCTTACTCTCATTGAATTTGGCTTACAGAGGGAATAACATACACATTCATTTGGGTATCTTACCCTACAGGAAAGTAGGGGGGAAGGGGATAAGAGGAGGTATGATAGAAGGGAGGGCAGATTGGGTAGTTATAAGCAAACACTTTTGAAAAGGAACAGGGTCAAAGGAGAAAATAGAGTATGTGGGACGTGGGATAGGATGGAGGGAAATATAGCTAGTTTTTCACAATATAATTACTATGGGAATGTTTTGCATAACTACACATGTACAACCTATATTGAATTGCTTGTCTTTCTAGTGGAGGTGGATGAGGAGGGAAGAAGGGAAAGAATCTGGAAATCAAAGTTTTAGAAACCAATGTTTAGAAAAAATAGTTTTTTACATGCAACTGGGTAATAAGATATACAGGCACTGGGGTATAGAAATCCATTTTGCCCCACTAGAAAGTTAGGGGGGGAATGGGGGAGGATATAAGAGAGAATAGATTGGGGGAAATGTATTCAGTAGACTTGCTATTTTGGGGTGGGGGTAGGGGAAAGACGGGAAGAAAATTTGTAACTTGAAATCTTGTGGAAATGAATATTGAAAACTAAAAATAAATTAATTTTTTTTAAAGCAAAGGAGAAACATAACTAAGAATATAGACAATTAAGGAGGAAGGTGGGGGAATTTTTCAGTTAAAACCAAGGGATAGCAAATGAAAGTTCAAGGTTTGAACTCAAATCCATAAAATATTAAAAGACTTGCAGAAGGACTTGTAGCATACTCATTCAGGTTCTATGGATTACAGGTCTTAGGACACATAGAAGAATTCCACCATGTAAAAAGATAATAAATTGGCTGTTTTCTGTACCAATGGAGGGAATACCCATATGCATGACATAATGGATAAACTAAATAAGTAAGTTGAATTAAAATCTCTTCCAGCTCCTAAATTTATGATCCTTTAACACTTCCTATAGGCTATTGTTGCTAAGACTTACTTTCTAGCAGCCATCCTTTCTTTTCCATGAGTATAATAACTAATTTAGTTACCACCTCTTACCTAGGTTGTTGAAGTAATCTCCTAACTAGACTTTAGCCTTCCTCTGACTGTAGTTTTTATAATCCAGTGCTTTGACCATGTCACTCTCCCCAAAAACTTAAGAGTTCTACCCTTATTGTCTACAGTATGAAGTAGAATTTTTTTTTATTATTCAGGTCATCAATAGCCCTACAGCATCTGAGGCCACTTACCTTTCTAGTTTTCTACTGATACTTTGATATTGATACTGATACTTGATATTGCTACGGATTCCTCTTTAAAAACTCTTCATTGCCTTCAAATTGGCCTACTTTCTATATTTTTTTCTGGCTCTCCCCTGTTCTGTGCTTTTCCTTCGCTGTGCCCCATGCTTAGAATGGACACAATTCTCTCTACACCACATCAGTCTCCATTGGTTGAATCCAAGTTCTACTCCTTCCTTCATGAAACCCAGTTGAAGGGGAGGTCTTCTTCAAATTGATTTTACCTGTTCATTTCCTTAGAGTATCTCATTCTGCTTTGCATTATAGTTTTTGCCATATATGCAGTAGCAGTTCCTTTCTCTACCCCGCTAAAATTTTTATAGTTTATGTATTTTTACAGTGGGTGTATATACAAGGCCTGCAGTTGTGGATTATACATACCAGTAAGTATGGTACAACATCCATGAATTATGGCATAGCATAATCACATGCAAATTACATAAGATAAATGAGATGATGTATGTAAAATCATTTGCAATCTTTGAAGTTCTATGTAAATCAGCTATTGTTATTATAAAAACAGGTAATGAGACATCACAGAGCAGTTACATATTGTACACCTTATGTATACCCTTATTAATTGTTGGCCATCAGTCCCCAAACATACCATGTGACTCATGTCAGTAAAGGCTACCAACCTACATGAATAGCATCCTCACTTATCACTCCTAGGGTGTTCTATATGAGACTAGTTACTAGCAGGATTATCTGGTCACTCCTGTTATGAAGCCCTGTCATTTCCAAATGCACAATCTCTACCTCTTCTTTGTGGGAGTACATGTTTTCGAGGCTACTGGTCACTGGGCCTATAGATAGCTTAGGTGGATCAAACTATATCCTGCCCCTAAAGAATCAGATTTTGTTAATAGTCACTGTTTCTTTGGGACTTCTAAAGTCGTAGTGGTCAGGAAAGGTCACATTTCCCATTTATCACTTCAGGATAGAAGTCTCCCCTCTACTTGGGATTAGGCATGTCATCGTTCCCCATCTCGAGGATACACGAATTTAATTTCCTTTTCATCTAAATTTTTACTTTCATCTTCCAGGTATGGTTCATTTCCTGATGCCAAATGTCCAGATGCAGCCTTGTAGGACCTGATGTCTTCCAAACTTCTATCCTATTTTCCAGATAGTCCAAGTAGTTAAAATGTATCATATTTGTAAACAATACACCAAGAATTTGTAGCAAAACTCCATACCCTAACTAATTTCCTGACAGTAAACTGAAACATTATAGTTTCCTCTTTCTTTGCCTCCTCTTCTGACTAAACAATAGACCTCCTTCAACTATTCTTTCAGTCAAGTTTCAGTCAAGTGAGGATCTTTCCCATTCTCAGAGAGTTCAAAAGGTATTTCAATAGATAACTATGACTTCCCAAACATTAATGGTTGTGACACCTTCATTCTTTCCTTAACCCATTTTCCTTTATCCTAGATCTTACCCTCTTGAATACTTTTTAGGGTTAATATCCTTCCCCCCTCCCCAAACACCACCACCACCAACAACAACATCTAGTTGGTATAGTAGGTAGGATACTGGGTCTACTAGCATCAGGCAGACCTGAGCTCAGATTCAACTTGAGATACCTATTAGTTGTATAACCCTGGGAAAGTCACTTAATCCCTGTTTTCTCAACTGTAAAATAGGTTGATAATGGCACCTATCTCCTAGGGTTGTTGTGAGGATAAATTGAGTTAATATTTGTAAAGTGCTTTACAAACCCCTATACAAAATTTAGCTACAGTATTGTTCCAGAACCTCAGAAGTCATCTAGTCCAATCTCTACCTGAGAATTTGCTCTGTAACATCCAGCTTTATAGAAGATGGAGGAGGGATGAGTTATGGGGGAAAATATTTGTTACTTCTGTTTAATTCTATTTTATTTTGGGATTGCTCTATTATTTATAAAGTTTTCCCCTAATCAATCCTAAATTTGCGTCTTTGTAACTTCTACCCATTGTTTCTACTCCTACCTTCAGGAGCAAAGTATAATACAACTAGTGCCTCTTCTACCATAACATAGTTCAGGGGATTTAAGTACTTGAAGGCTGCTGTTATCTTCACCTTAAATGTTTTCTTCTCTGGGTTGAATAGCCTCATTTCCTTTAAATAGTGCCTCTTATGATACAAATTCAAGGTACTTCATCATCTTGATTACCACTTTCCAGCTAATCAATGTCCTTAAATTGTGGTGCCCAAAACTATACACAGTAGTCCATGTATGATTTGATGGGAGGAGTGGGGGTGGGTTAGCATATAGTAAACTGTTCTTGTCCTGGCCAGTGTACTTTTCTTAATTCAGCCAAAGATTGCGCTAGCTTCCTTGTTTATCATTCCATCCTGCTGACTTAAACTGAACTTGAAAGCCAACATTTATTAAGCACCCACTATGTGGAGGACTCTGGGAAGATGGCAGTTAGCTAGGATGAAAAGAATCTCAGATTTCCTACAAGTATGCCACTGGGACTTAGAGATGCACTACTCTACTGAATTGTAGAAAGAATTTCCTCAATTCCTTGACCAAATCCACATATCCATAGAGGGAGCCCCAGGGTACTGCAGAAATCCTGATAGACAAGCTGTTGGGGCAGGTGGACAGCCACATGCAGAGGCTGGAGGTGGACAGCCATCCCTGGAGCCTTAGCGCAGTCCCAGCATTCCCTGCCTAAGTTCTGAGCTTCCCAGATCCAGCTGGGGAGACTTCACAGCAGGAGAGTGACTGAGTGATTCTGGGCAGATCCAGCATGGCATTCTAGTCAAAGAAAGGCCCAATTCTTTCCCAAACCTGTGGTTGGCTCTTTAAGCCTGGGAAGGAGCAACCTCACCAGGGTTTCATAGAGGAGTCAGTTTTAAGAGAATGGGTGTTGACAAAATAACTCCTGTGGCCAAATTAGTGAAAGGAAAATTTCAGGACAATTTTGAATTTGTTCAATGATTCAAGAAATTTTTTGATGTGAACTATGATGGCAAAGACTATGACCCTGTAGCAGCTCAAGGCCAAGAAACAGCAATAGCTCCCTCCCTTATGACTGCAGTTTTGAATAAGCCAAAAAAACCTCTTGGTTCCAGTGGTGCAGCTCCACGGAGGCCCATTTCTACACAGAGAACTACGGCACCTTCTGAGACAGGCCCTGGCATGGTCAGAAAGAATCCAGGTATGGGAAATGGAGATGATGAATCAGCAGAATTAATCCAACAGATCAATGTATTGAAACTCACTGTTGAAGATTTGGAGAAAGAGAGAGACTTCTACTTTGGAAAGCTAAGAAATATTGAATTGATCTGTCAGGAAAATGAAGGGGAAAGTGATCCGGTGTTGCAGAGGCTTTTGGAGATTCTCTATGCCACAGATAAAGGCTTTGTGAAACTTGATGAAGGGGGACCACAAGAGGAGCAAGAAAAGTATTAATAACCCATGTACTGTACCAGTAGAGCACACCATCCAAATTCTTCACCCCAAATCATGTGCTTAACTCTAAAATACTCCCTTTTATTATTTTTAGAGGACTCACTCACTGGTTTCTTTTCATAAGCAAAAAGTACCTCTTCTTAAAGTGCACTTTGCAGAAGTTTCACTCCTTTTCCAATGGATTTTGAGTTAGATTTTATCTTGTGGCAAAGCAGTATTAGCATCTAGCTGGTTCACTTAGGGAACAAAGAGGCAGACCTTGAGAATCCACTATTTGGATGTTGGTAAATACACTGATATCTAAAATAGTTGTTTTTATGTAACATACAGAAAATGGAAACTTAAAATAGAGAAATGTGAGGACAGTTTACAGAATGGGTTAGCTAATGTGAAATCTCAGCATAGAACTAAATAAATGCCTTATGAGTATTTAAACATGTTTCCATATGTCAAATTATAAAATGTGTGACAGGAGATTCTCTGTGCTTCATATTGTGGTGAGAAAGAACCTAACCTTATGCATAGCTTTTGAGAAGCCCTGTGGTGTCCTTTAATACTTATAGGTGTAAAAATTGATCAAAATGCAAAATAAAGAAATTGTATTCTAGGAAAAAAAAAAAAGAAAGCACATAGTCACATTCAGGACCCAACAAACCCTCCTCACACCTTTCAGGTCTGGAGCTTTGTTTCAAAAACGGGCCCCACTCTGAGGAAACCAAGAAAGACTCTGACCACCATAATGAAATACCTTTGTTTGAGAGATGCCCAGAGATAAAAACCACAGAGAAGATGAGACCCTACATGTTCAAGTAAAGTCCCAGAAGAAAAAAATGCCCTGGCTTAGGACCTGAAGTAGTATCTAGAGAAAAGGAGAGAAGAAATGGACTTCTTGCATTTTGTGATTCTCCCTAAACTGGCCTTCTCAGTGACAACACTCCAGCTACATCTCTGTTCCTTTGCCTTGGTTGTACCCCTTTCCTGGAATGCATTCCTTATTCACTTCTCTCTCAGAGAATCCCTCACCTTCTTTAAGAAACAACTCAATCACTCCTTTCTATTCAAAGCCTTTCCTGATCTTCCTTGGGTCAGTCATCAAGAACTACTCTGCATTTAACCACCTTTATTTATTCTGTAGAATATTCCATCTTGTTCTCTTTCCCACCGGAGGTTTTTGCCTGGCTTTCTTTTAAAGTGCGACACTTTTTAATTGTGTTGTTGCCATTTCTGCATTGTTTGTTCATTTTTATGAGTGTCATTGTTGATTTATCTGCTTGGAAGCTAGTTTATGTCCTAATGTTCTCTCTTGAACCCCCTCCCCTAATCTGCTCTCTCCTATATCCTCCCCCATCACTCTTCTGACTTTCCGGTAGGGTAAGATGGATCTCCCTACCCCAGTGCCTGTTAAAATATATATATATATATATATATATATATATATATTTTTTTTTTAACATTTGATTTTGGAACTTTAAATTCTAGATTCTTTCCCTTCCTCTCTCATCACTCACCCCCACTGGAATTACAAGCAATTCAATACAGGCCATATATGTGTAGTTACGCAGAACATCTCCACAATGAACATATTGTGAAAGACTGACTATATTTCCCTCCTTCCTATCCCACTCTCCACTTGTTCCATTCTCTGCTTTGTCCCTCTCCCTTTACAGAAGTGTGTGCTTCTAACAACCCTCCCCTGCAACCTGCCCTCCCCTCCATCATCCCCCCTCTCATCCCCTTCCCCTCTA
>JAQQSU010015014.1:0-11277 GCA_028627135.1 Pseudochirops cupreus
AAAGAAAGAAAGGAAGGAAGGAAGGAAGGAGGGAGGGAGGGAAGGAAAAAAGGAAGGAAAGAAGGAAGGAAGGAAGGAAGGAAGAGAAAGAAAGAACTGTGCTACCCAACTGGCCAGTTCTATTTGGGTCCCCAGTGGAGCAGCTCCTACTTCTACTAACAGAGGTTGTTGTTTTTCCTTTGTTCTAGCAGGGGAGGACTTCTCAGACGTCACTGAGAACACAAATATAAATGATGAAATAATTCCTACTCACAGGTAGCTTATGATCTGATGGGAATGATTAGTGCATGGTTGGTTTTTGTCTTTTGTTCTCAAAGAGGACCAAAATTACATCACTACGTTAGAGTCAAGTTTCAATGTGTCTGACTACAGTTGAACAGACCAATATGAGCTCAGATGCTCTACCACAGGTCAGGCACAAACAGTCCATGTGAACATTTGGGGTGGATTCTCCAAATTTGCTCATTCTTCATTTCCTCTGAGTTGTCTCAATTCTGCTTTGCTCACAGAGCACAGCACCTTCTCTGATGTGGAGATGCCATGCTGAGCAGTCCTGTACCAGTGTCTCTCAAGTCACACAATCAATTCCAAAGTTGAGAGATACTTTGAGAGTGTCCCTTTATCACCTCTTCTGACCACCATGTGAGTGCTTGCCCTGTGTGAGTTCTCCATAAAATAGTCTTTTTGGCAAATGTATGTTTTGCCTTTTGAACAATGTGGCCAGCCTGTCAGAGTTGCACTCTGAAGCAGAGTTTGAATGCTTGGCAGTTTAGTTCCAATAAGGACCTCAGTATCTGGTACCTTATTCTGCCAGCTGATCTTTAGAATCTTCCTAAGACAATTCAAATGGAAGCAATTCAGTTTCCTGGCATGGCACTGGTAGCCTGTCCAGGTTTCCCAGGCAAACAACAATGAGGTCAGCACAACGGCTCTGTAGACCTTCAGTTTGGTAGTCAGTCTGATACATCTTCTCTCCCATACTTTCCTTTGGAGCCTCCCAAACACTGAGCTAGCTCTGGCGATGCTTGTGTCAACTTCATCATCAATGGGCACATCCCTGAAGAGTACACTACCAAGGCAAGTGAACTTGTCCACAGTATTCAAAACTTCTCCATTTGCTGTAACCAAAGATTCCACCTATGGGTGGTGTGATAGTGGCTGATGGAGCACCTGTGTTTTCTTGATGTTAATTGTTAGGGCAAAAGTAGCACAAGCAGCAGAGAACCAATCCATACTTTGTGGCATCTCAGCTTCAGAGGCTGCATTGGGTGCACAATCAAGTCAGTGCATAGGCGTGGAGCAAGAGGTGGATTATAGTGTGCCACATGAAGCGCTTCAGTGATCTCGCTCATGGTCATGATATTGGGAAGAACCAGAAGGAGATGGACAAAAAATAATGATAGGAATAACAACTGACTCTTATATGGCATCTACTGTATTATCAGGTTACTGTGCTGAGACAAATACCCTGTGATTTAGGTGCTATCATTCCCATATCTGTTGTTGTGAGTTGTTTCAGTCATGTTCCACTCTCCACCACCCCATTTGTAGCTTTCTTGGCAAAGATACTGGAGTGGTTCACCATTTACTTCTCTAGCTCATTTTACAGATGAGGAAACTGAGGCAAACAGGGTTAATGATTTGCCCAGGGTCACATAGCTAGGGAGTGTCTAAAGCTGGATTTAAACTTAGGTCTTCCAGACTTTAGGGCCAATGCTCTATTCACTGTCCCTAGCTTCCCTATCCCCATCTTACAGATGAGGAAACTAAGGCAAACAGAGATTAAGTGATTTGCCGAGGGTCACATAGCTAAGTAGGTATCTAAGGCTGGGTTTGAACTACGGTCTTCTTGACTCTAGGCCTAGTACTCTATCCGTTGCACCATTTGGAAATATCAATTTGGCCTGGCACTATTTGAAGACCTTTGGGACATACAGTGCAAACACATCTTCAAGGGCTTGGTCAGTTGCTTTATGCCTTTAGCGGTGCTGCCTTACGAGAGCCCAGACAAACTCTTTGGCCACTAAAAGTGGCCTGGAAGGGTTGGAAGTAATCTTGTACCAAGTGAGTGATGTTCACTAGAAACCTGTTGAATTTTCTGGTGGAGGACATACTGAAAATGGGACTCCTTATCTCATCTACAAACTGGAATTCCTTAAATTTGAAGTGGGTGGTTACTGAGAAGTTCCAAGATGATGTTTATGGAGTTCAAAGGTGAACTGGTAACAATCCACTGGCAAATCTCTGACACTAAGGTGGATTCTCTTGATAGAGGTGGGTAGCATCCCAAGCCAACTATGAGTTCAGCACATACCATAGGCCACAGAAGAAGAGCATGGATCCACATGCTGAGTGATTCTGAAGCTATAGTGATACCTGTAGAATGAGTGAAGGCCATCAGTGACATACAGAAAATAATCTTTTCACATAAGGATAGAGATGAAAGTTTCTGACTTCAACCTGAGAGTGTGTTATAAATGATGCATTGAACAAACCCCTTCTTCCCCAGCTGTGTGAGTGATTAATGAAGGATGAAAAGTGATGCAAGCCAAGAAACAAGGAAGTGGCCCCCTGAGGACTTTATTCTCCCAAAGGGTATTGTTGAGACTGGCAAAAGTTGGATCCATGCCAACGGAGTGCCGCACTACATTTTAATAGATCCAGCAAAGGATACCAGAAAGCAGTTAATGCCACGATAAGGCATTTTACTCTAAGACCATGAAAGCACTGCGTGATGACCCCATTGGATAGAGGCCAAGACAGGACACTTGAGTGAGTAAAAAAAAAATCCACTGACTTCAAATAGCATCAGCAGTCTTTAAGAAATGTCAGATTTGTGCCCTTTTTTCCCCAATGGAAAATTCTACCAACTTGTATTGTGCACTTAGATAATATAAGCACTAGTATTTCAAACTTATATGTATATACATATATGTACATACATAGAGACTACATATATGTAGTACATTTATAGAGAGAGGGAGAGAGAAATGAAGAATGAGAGAAGGAGAGAGAGATAAAGAAGGAGAGAAAGAGAGTGAGAGAAAGAGAGAGAGAGCGTGTGTGTGTGAGAGAGAGAAGGAGAGAGAGAGAGAGAGAGAGAGAGAGAGAGAGAGAGACTTTTTTTGTCTCTGGAAGACAGAAAATATAAGCAACACTCTCATGATTCAAGACCATTTCACCCACTATATACAGATATACCCAAAGAGGGACCAATGAGCTTTCATAGTTATTTAGGTGGTATGGAACAAGTATTTCCTGGCCAGAAAGCACCCTGACCAAGGGAGAGGCTTTTAAAACAAACTACTTAATAAAGTATTAGTTTTGGCAGGAATCAAGAAATCTAGAACCACACATTACTTCCCTCAGGGAGACCACAGCCCTAGCATTTTGACCACACATCACTGCATATGCTGAGGATCTTGAGGCCTAAAAAGAAGGCTTGGGGGAGTCAATGTGGCTTTTTTTTTGATAGCATGTTTAGATGCTATCATATGTAATGTTATACACTTTACACTCTATCTACTGATGGCTCAGTTCCCAATTTTTTTTCCCAGTTACGCTTTCACCATGTCAGTAAATGGAAAAGAAATAGAAACTCAAAAACCAGTATACTTTGCAATTGAGAGATGCCTGTTGCCTAGCTATTGTCTCAGCCTAGAAAAGCTCTGATACAAATAAAAGATGATATGACACTTGAATTCATTGTCAGGGTATTCATCAAGGTGACAGAGTTCTACTAAGAAATCTTGGTACACAAAGAACACATAAAATAGTAGATCCAGAAAAGCCATCCCATCCCAAGTAGTCGAGACACTGGACAACTTGCCAGCCCCATAGAGTGGTAGAAATCCTGCAAAGTCAATGTTCTACAACTACTTATTGCCTGCTGGGGAGTTAGAGAGAAGCACCAGGGATCAGGAGGAAGGCCAGATGGATGGGAGAGTCAACTAAGTGGACTCTAAGGAGAGGCTATTAGTTGCAGAAAGACTCTCTGAGCTTGATAATAAATAATTCAGAAGACAATGATGCAGATGATGAAGAAACTGAGTGTTGGCAACTTCCAGAGGACTGGGAAATCAACTGGGCTTGTCCCAGATATGAGAAGGCCTCAGCTCAGACAAGATGGGAAGGGATGAATCCAAGGTCAACCCCTTTTGTTTACCTACATTCAAATAACTAATACTGTTTGAGGAGAAACTTATGGAGCAGAAGTAACCAAAGAGTTTAGAGATGGAGATAGGTAGCCTAGTCCATTGCCAGGTTCAGGAGATCATGGTACGAGTTTCAGTCCAATTAGGGCAGTGCCAAAGCTTATTTGTGATTCACTAAGAACAAGTTGGTACTGAAGCTGCATTGAAGCTCATGGGAGCTGATTGTTAAATTTTCCATGTGGGCATTTACATCTTGGAAATTGGCAAATGCTATACATGAGGACTTGATCTATTACTTTGTTGATTTTCTGGATTTAAGAAGGTGATGGAGAAAAATATTAACAATGAAGGTTAAACTTTAAAATGTGTTATGTGTGCACTTTTTCCTCGGGAGAGCTGGTCACTAAATATTTACTGGCATATTCTTAATGAGGAGGAATTGGAGAAGTGGTTGGCCATAAAGCCAAACTGTGCCCCTTGTTGGAGTGCTAGTATGTATTTTGTATGTAACTACAAATATGTGATGTGTTTTACATGACCTAAAGTATGTGTTCATTGTATAATGTCTTACCATTTGTGCTAGTGTGCCATGATATGTGTGTATTATTGTCAGATGTGCTTCTGACTCTGCCCATGACCCATAAATTTGGTTATGTAACTCTGCTATACAATACACACTACATAGGCTACATCATGTAGGATTTACTTTACTAGTCAAACATATCATTATTCTTATACCTGCTACTAATTAGATACTGCGCAGTAGATCTGTTGCATGTTCTAATGCTAGTTGCAGACAATTCAAATGGGAATGCCACCTGTACATATATTATATTAGGAAAATGGAGTGACTATGTGTGATATATATTATATGCTGAGTTAGGAATGTAAGACATGGTCACTGATACTCAAGTACATTCTATGATTTGCAGGGACTCTAAAATTTTTCATTGGCGGTAAAGATGTAATTAACCTGAAATTGTAGTGGGATCTGTCCAGAAAAGGTTTAGATCCTGGGTACAATATAAAATGTCAGAGTAAGCATTTTTTAAAAAGGAAAGTAACCCAATGTGAGGAGAGAGATAGAAATTATAGCATCTCGGAAGGACTTTTGTGAATTTTTCCTCTGGCTGCTTGGATAGGACTAAGAGATTTGGGGAATTTCTGTCCTGTCCTGGAAAAACAACTCCTCCTTCCCTGCCTTCACTGAAGAAAGGGTTACCCACCAGAGACATTAATGCTTGAACCAGTCTGTTTGGTGCTGCCCTGCCTGCTTAAGCCATGTCCCGTTCTGGCAGGAGGCAGAGACCAGCTGGGACATGCTGAGTTAACAGTCATTCCAAATGATGGACCTTGACCTTCGAGGTATTTTTGTCATGAGTAAAATACCCCTGTGGTGGACATTGCTAGCTCCCTGAGGGAACAGCTGGGGTGGAGAACTGAGCTCTTGGGTTTTGACTTTCCTGCCAAAAGGGAGGGTGGCTGCCTGGTCTGGAAAGAATTCATGGGCTGGGAGGAGATACTCAGATTAAGTGCATTAATGTAATTTTTTTCATTCCTTTCTAATATTATGATTAAAGAGTTGTAAGTAAAAACAAAGAGTTGTTTTTATTCCTTTCCAATAGTTTGATTAAAGAGTTATTCCTGTCTTGGTGAACAACCTCATTTGAAACACAGCAGAAAAAAAGGATGAGAATTAAGTTTTCCTAGAGTAAGCTAGAACTGAAGAAGTCTGAAAGAATAAATTCACACCAGAGCCCTAGGTAAATGAGATGGGCATTGTTACCCATAGAAGGGTGTGGGGAGAGAGGCAGCCAGCTCTCTGAGCATCCAAGGGCTCAGAGGTTACTCCAGAGTACCCTGTGGGCTTGAATGAAACATCTGACCACTAAGGTAATTGTTTGATTCACATCCCTTGGCCCTCACTATGGAATAAGTTCAGTCATTGCTCCAAAGAGCCTCATTTCCTCTTCCCTCTGGTCTGTGAAATATTTACCAGGCTTGCAATCACACTAGTACAACAGGGACAACTTTGGATGACCCAGCAGGTAGGTAGGATATGATGGTAGGGCGATGTGGCAGCAAGGGAAAGGCAGAAGTCCAGGTAGTCTTTATCATGGAAGTCTAGAGCTGGGTACCTGTAGTTGTCCTGGAAGTTTAGGAGAGAGACAGAGAGATGGAGAGAGACAGAGATAAAGACAGAGACAGAGAGACAGACAGAGAAATGGAGATACAAAGGCAGAGAGAGAAAGAGAGAGAAAAGAAGATGAAGAAAGAAGAAGGAAGAAAAAAAGAAAGAAGAAAGGAGAAAGAAGAAGAAAGAAGAAGGAGGAGGAGGGAGAGGAGGAGGAGGAGGAAAAAAAGAAGAAGAAGAAGAAGAAGAAGAAGAAGAAGAAGAAGAAGAAGAAGAAGAAGAAGAAGAAGAAGAAGAAGAAAGCAGCAGGCAACTCATCAAGATCTATTCTAAATGGGAGGGTAGTTGTCACCATGATCTGGCCATGGGGCACAGCAGTGATTTCATCACAAGGACTGGGAGTCAGAGGCAGGATTTTAATCTCCATAAGGACTGAGAATGGTGCTAGAAGAACCGAGGTATCAGGTAAAGCAGTAAGTCAAGGATTCACTGAGGAAATGTTCTACAGGAGAGGGAAATGGTTGTAAGAAATGATGATGAAGAGGAGTAAGATGATGATGATGGTGGTGGTGGTGGTGATGGTGATATTTATTAGCTATAATAATATTATTAATAACAGGGAGCATCAGAAATAGTATTTTATGGTTTACAAAATACAAATATTATCTCATTTGATACTCACAAGAGCTTTGGGAGACAAGTGCTATTATTTTTTCCATTTCAGAGATGAGAAAATGAAGCTGAGATAGGTTCGTTGATTTGCCCAGGGTCACACAGCTAGTAAGTATCTGAGGTTGTATCTGAACTGAAGAATTCCTGACTTTAAACTCAAGCTTCTATCCACTGCCCCTCCAAGCTACTTCACAAAATGGAGATTTCAGACAGATAATACCCTGCTTTTATTGAGCACTTCATGGGTTATAATGGGCTTTATGCCTTTTATCTCATTTGATCTTTACAACAACCCTCAGAGGAAGGTGCTACTATGATCCCAATTTTACAGATGGGGAAACTGAGGCTGAAACAGATTAATTGACTTGCCTGAGGGTCACACAGATAACAAGTGGTTTTGGGGGAGGACTGGAGCTCAGGTCTCCCTGACTCTACATCTACCCCTCTATTCACCCAGCTACTTGACATAAGAGCTCAGTTACTGCCATCTGGCTTTAAGGTCAAAGCAGAATTATCCCTAATGCTATATATTTCTCCTGAATAGGGGCTGGATAGGTTCCAGAGTCCAAAGAGGGACTGCCACCAGGGGTGGGTTAAATTAATGGGGTTTGGCACAGGGAGTCAGCCTGGCCATTACAGCACGGCTTGCTCTTAGCTTTGAAGCTCTTTGAATTGAAATGACTGAAAAGCTAGTGTGACACTGAGACTCACCGTCACCACTTGGGTGTCAGCATATTAGAAACTAAAGGATGACGCAGCAACTTTCAATGTAGGCATTTCCGATAACAGGACGCTCCGTACAAATGGGATTTTTTATAAAAGCACTCACAGGATGTCTCTTTGAGAAACACGGCCGATTCATCTAAACCTTCAGTGTTTACACTCATCAAGTATCTCGGAGTTAGCGTGACCCTGAAGGGTCATCTAATCCAATCCCGCCATACGCTGTGGTAATCTCTGCCACATCTCTGGCGGGTGATCATCCAGGCTCTTCTTGCACTTCCAGGGACAGTGTGCTCACTCACTAACAAAACAGTTTGTTGTTATTCAGTCCTTTTCAGTCGTATCTAATCCTTCATGACCCTCTTTGGAATTTTCTTGGCAAAGATACTGAAGTGGTTTGCCATTCCCTTCTCCAGCTCATTTTACAGATGAGAAAACTGAGGCAAACGGGGGTAAGTGACTTGCCCAGGGTCATGTAGCTAGTGTCTGAGGCCAGATCTGAATTCAGGGAAATGAGTCTTCTTGATTCTGATCCCAGTGCTGTATGCCATCTAGTGAACCCAATTAAAAACTATGTCCCCCAAATCACTAAACTCTGTATAGCCTTTGGTCCAGTGATTCCACTTCTAGGTCTGTAACCCAAAAAGATCAAAGGAAAAGAAAAAGGCCCCATGCATGCAAAATTATTTATGCAGCTTTCTTTATAGTAGTAAAAAATAGGAAAAAGAAAATGCCCATTAATTAGGGGAATGCAAATATTGGAATATAAATGTGCCATAAGAAAGTATGAAAGAGATAGCTTCAAAGAAAACCTGGGAAGATTTTTATCAACTGATGTAGAGTGAAGTGAGTAGAATTTAGGGGGAAAATGTATACAGCAACAGCAACATTATAAAAAAAACTTTTTAAAAGTTTAAGAACTCAGATCAAAGCAATAACCAATCACAATTCCAGAGGATGCAATATGACATCCACTTTCTGATAGAGAAATGATGAATTCAAGATCAAGAGTAAGATATATATTTTTAAGCATGGCCAGCATGGGAAATGGTTTTACTTGACTATGCATATATGTTACAAGGGTTTTTTTTTTCTTTATCTTTTCCAACGATAGGGGTAGGGGAGTAAGAAAAGAGTC
This sequence comes from Pseudochirops cupreus, assembly GCA_028627135.1. Taxonomy (NCBI): domain Eukaryota; kingdom Metazoa; phylum Chordata; class Mammalia; order Diprotodontia; family Pseudocheiridae; genus Pseudochirops; species Pseudochirops cupreus. Next base: position 8,822 of record JAQQSU010015014.1, read on the forward strand.
TAAGGAAGGATTGAAAATTGGGGAAAAATTAGGTGCATGGACAGGGCATCTTATAACTGTGTAATGTGGGAAAAAAATTACTAGACCAAGTACTGATAGAACATTTGGAATGAATTATGAACATGTAGAATACAGTAACTGTTTTCACTGTGGGGCCATGTGGGTTGAGTTTTCTCATAAGGAATCAGAGAGAAAAGAGCTATTAGGGTTGAGAACCCTAGAGTTATCCACAGTCATTGATTCTTTTTTACTTCCTTTCCCCCAACTAAAGGGCAAGACTTTCTCTTGATGGTATTGATGCTTTGGTGTGGTAGGAAGAGTTATGGTCATCTCCAATCCTAAATGTCTTTGAGGGGAATTTTGAGTGTTATTTGGAGTAAAATAAAAGAAAGAACCTTATTGAGTGTGAGTAGACTGCCTAACAGAATACTAGGAGCTGAGCGTGAAGAAAGGAAGCTATAACTGGATGCAGACTTGAGGAGACAATTCTGCATTTAAATTTGAGGGGGTGAGTCTTGAGCTGTGGCCTTAGTAGCTAACTAGAGCAATAGCCGTAGCCTTTCTTTACTGGAGTCATATGAAATGGACAGGCTTAAAGGGAAACCATAGGATGAGTGAGGCTGTCTGTGGAACCTAACATGGGAAAAGGCCCTTCTTTACATGGAGATACCTGAATGACACCAGTCTAAGCCCTCGGTGGTTTCCTCATGGGACAAGAGAGCGCCAATGGTTTAAGCAGCTACAAATCCATCAATAAGGACCAACCAGCACGTAAGGATAGCTGAGGAGTGGGAAGAGCTGCTCTTAATTTCTTGCCATTTCAGTTACCTTTCTTTATATGCTTCAACTTCCATAAAGCTCTGCTTCTGAATTATCTAATTCAAAATCATGGAAAGAACGTAACTCCAGCCAGAGGAGTGATGGACTGAGATGTACATTTTTGGATACTGTCAATGTGGGTATTTGCTTTGCTGGTCTATGCATGTTTATCATGATGGTTTTATTTGTCCTTTTTAGTGTTCAGTTGGGAAGGAGACAATGAGAGAGATAATAAATGCTTATAAAATAAATAAATCAAAAATTTTAAAAGCTAAAGGGAAGGGAAGAGGGGAAATAAAAACCTCACTGGAGTCATATGAAATGCACAAGGTGTCTAGAGAACAAACGAGGCTTCAGAAATAGCTCTAAACTTAGGAACCCTTTGGGATCCAAAAGTTTATAAGGCAGTTTGGAATGCAGAATTCACTTCCCCGTAGAAGAAAATGTCACACATGGGAAGACTTGAACTGATACAGAGCAAATTAATCAGAATCAAGAGAACAATATACAAAATTATTATGATAACAGAAATGAAAACAATACTAAAAACAATCAAAGTCAAATTAATTGCAATGATCAGTCTTAGTTTTGGAGAACAGGAGATGAAATGCACACATGAGAGATGGGGCGTGACAGATACAGAGCAGTGCCTATTTTCATAAAAGGAATGTGGTAGTATACTAAAAAAAATTACTGGAAACAAAAAAATACATCAATTTTTAAAAAAAATGTTGTGCCCACATGTTTCATACCTATTCTATTTATCCATATATAATACAGCTGAGCTATAGTACTTATAGTACCTTCCTGGATTTGGGGTCTGGGAGATAGTGAGGGACAGAACTACCTATTGGCACCTGTTCCTGCAACCTGCATAATATCATGGGGCTTTGGTATGTGTCTGGGACTTTTATTGCCCTTGGCCATAGCTTCAGTCTTCTTTAAGTCCCTACAGCCTGGAATGCTCTTGCAAGAGTGGGGAACCTGCCCTATGGGGTATACTCCGGGCCAAATTCCATTCCTAGTGTCCACATACTTCTCTGTCTGTCTCTCTATGCCAACCTGATCTGGAAAGATGACTCACTATGATTTTTTTCCTTGGATTTCCCAATCAGCACTTGATCTAATGCACTTTCTATATCTTTGGGAGGAGGAACAAAGGCTTAGCTATTCTTTTGGGCTTTTCTACCATCTTGGCTCTACTCTCCTTCCCAAATCAGAAACCAATTGAACTCTTAATTGGTAGTCTTTTGGGTAAGGTACCAAAGGGGGAAAAAATATGACTTTAAAGGAAAGCCACCTTTGGTCCAAATGAGATACCATTCATGCCGTCCTTGTTTGACAATTTACTCCTTGGAAAAGGGAATCAATACCTCTGTTTTCCCCAACTTTTCCCCTTTCTCTGTTCAGAGTTCACAGATTTTATTGAACATTTTTTAGGTTTTATGTTTTGTTTTGTTTTTTTTATTTTTTATTTTTTAATTTTTTTTTTATTTACTCATTTACTTTTAATTTACAAGATTCAGTTCCACAACCACTTGAGTTTCAGATTTTCTCCCCTTCCTTCCCCCCTCCCATGGTGGCATTCAATCATTTATAGGATCTGCAAATACTTTCACATTGTACAATAGTTTGGT
>JAQQSU010015015.1:0-11277 GCA_028627135.1 Pseudochirops cupreus
TCTATCTTTTAAGGGGCATATTTTGACAAGCATTAAATGAAAATCTGTAGGTCTTATCTGCCATGCTCTTTGTAGAAGTTTTAGGAGTAGGATTGTTGTATATTTGTTTAAATATCAATGAATTTGAAGACAAAGTAGTACCATTTAATCAACACTGACTACCAAGTCAGTAGACCTAGGTTCAAATCCCAACTGCAAGAATTTTTATGTGTGTGAATTTCCTGAAAACTGCCTAACCACCTGTCTCCTCATATGCAAAATAAGAATTTTGGAATAGTTGGTCTTTGGGGGAGGGGCTTCCCAGGTTTACAGCCTTTTTCCTGTCATGTTATGATCCTCTGTCCTTACAGAAGGTCTTTCCCATTCCCATTCAAGAACAGAAAGAAATCACAATGGCTAAGAAGATTGTAATGTTTGCACAGCTTAACGTATTTTTCCGTCTGAAATGATTTTAAGTCATTGAAAAGGGAGCCCAGACTAGAATGTGGAATAGTTTTTTTTTCCTTATATTTATTCCTCATGAATAAGATTCCATTTGCAGAATGATTTAAATACTGTTATCCTATTGAAAATATTTTGCATTTCTAAATTCAGATATAAAAGTATATTACTTCTTCCATGACATCTTAAGCACTTCAAATCCATATACTTGGAGGAGAATGAATCCGTCTCAGTCATCAGGGAGCTTCTGCCCAAGAAGAAGGCACCAGCTCGAAAATAATCAGAGGGCTCATAGACTAGCTATGCCATGACATTTAGTAAAGTGAGAATCACATGTTTCTTGATACCCATCAATCAACAATTATTTATTAAGCGTCTTTCAGACACTAAGCATTATACTAGGCCCTAGGGCTAAAGGGACAAAAATGAAAGATTCCTGCCTGCATTGAGTTTACATTCTATTAGAGAGGCAGCATAAAAATCAGCATACACAAAAATAAACTTCAAAATAAATCCAAGGATATTTTGGTGGGAGAAGGGTATCAGAAAAAGCTTCATTTACAAGGCATTATTCAAACACACAATAAGACCTCTTTTGCATTTTCATTCTATTATAAAAATTCAAGTACTCTGAGGAACTGTGAATGGGCCATTCATTCTCTCCTGTCCTGCCAAAAAGTAACAATGTAAGTCAAATAACTTAAGCTGTTTGCAGTCATTGACCTTGAGATTCTTCTGTTGGACCTAGGATCAAAGGATTTCAAAGACAGAAAGAGAAGTCTCATGTATAATAACATAAGTGCGAGTTATTTTAATGCTTACAAAAGTAATGTAAACAAAGTGACTTCTTTTTGCCTTGGGAATGACTGATAAATTATTAATAGTCCTCTTACATAGTATTGATTCAAGGATTTTATATATATATATATATATATATATATATATATATATATATATACATATATATATGCATAAATATAATATTAAATGTCTTAGCCAAAATAAAATGATTGTTTATATAACATAGGTGATAGATAGATAGATTTAACACTTCTTAAAACTACTCTTCAGTGCATCATTTTTGAAAAAAAGTTATTTCTTTTATGACAATTGTGGTCATTTTGGGAGATAAACAAATATATGTATGTGTGTGTGTGTGTGTGTGTGTGTGTGTGTGTGTGTATTTATTTTTTTGTATATATATAATATATATATGTATGTATATAAATGGACGCTCCATGACAAAAAGATAAACACACACACATTTATCTTTCAAAATAATTTCTCTGTATTGATATATCTATATCTACATACAAATACTGTCTGAAGTCTTATTTTAAAGCAAATTGCATTGTGATGAAATGAGTTCAACATGACTGTAAAAGATACTCGCTAGTACTTCAATGAATTGACATTTTAGATAGAGTCATTTGAAATTGCCTACTTGAATACTGGGGAATGCTGAAATATAATGATGTTGGTTTGATGTAATTAACATTGAACCACTCCTAATGTAAACTACCCAACTGGTCAGAAAATCAGACTCTCAGATATGGGAGGGACCTCAGAAACCATTTAATGAAACATGTAGAAAAACTCAACTGTATTTCACAACAATGCCAACAAGTGGTTAAGTAGGCCCATGTTTTTTTTTCAGTGAGAGATGACCTGTAACCTCTTGAGACAATCCATTCCTCTTATGGATACTTTAATTCAGTCATATTGCAAGGTCCATACATTGCTATTCATTCTCTCCTATGTCATTAAGTTGAACTAATCTAGGCCCTTTTCCACATGAAAAGGTTTCATATATTCCCTGAGAAGAAATGTATTCCCCTAAATCTTTTCTTCTTCAAGCTAAAAATTACTCTGTGCAGGATCCAACGCTTTTTTTTTTAAGATTTTTAGTTCTTGAAACAATGTCACTAATAATTAAAATTTATGATGAAAGGGGCTAATGCTATCTAGAATAAGAAATAAAATGGTTTTGAGAATGTTCCTATCCACTATCATTTCAGCAGTAGTATGCTTGCTACAGCTCCCACAAAAGCATTAATAGACTAAGATCTATAATTGTGTTACAGTTGGCCAATAGATAATTCTCATGTAAGGAGGAATTAACGAATGCTGCAAATAACCTTATGACTCCCTTAAGTGATTTCTCGATGCTATAGTCCAGGGTAATGGTGATCAGAAAGGGATTCAGTTTTCACGGAGCCTTATTGTTCTTCTTGCAAGACGCTAAGGTGTGACACCCCCCTCTGACAAAGTGTTGAAGAAAAGCTGGCAGAGAGTTTTGGTGCTGTGTCTTAGAGACCGCTTCGTCTATTGTTTGGGTGAAAAATGCTTGCTATTTGGGTTTTTAATTTTTTTTCTCATTTTTACTTATTTCTAATTTATTTTTAATTTTTAATATTCACTTTGATAAGATTTTAAGTTCCAAATTTTTTTCTCCCTCCCTCCTTCCTCTCTACCCTCTCCAAGATGGGAATATAGGATACATGTACAAAGATATTAAGCATGTTTTCACATTAGTCATGTTGTGAAAGAAGAATCAGAACAAAAGGGAAAAGCCATGAGAAAGAAAAAATTAAAGAAAATAATATGCTTTGATCTGCATTCAGACTCCATAGTTCTTCCTCTGGATGTGGATAGCATGTTCCATCATGAGTCTTTTGAACTCTCATAGATCATTGCATTTCTGAGAAGAACTAAGTCTATCGAAGTCAGTCATCTCACAATGTTGCTGTTACTATGTACAATGGTCTCCTAGTTCTGCTCACTTCACTCAGCATCATTTCATGTAAATCTTTTCAGTTTTTTTTTTCTGAAATCCATCTGTTCATCATTTCTTATAGCACAATAGAATCCCATTACATACATATACCACAACTTGTTCCGTCATTCTCCAGTTGACAGACATCCCCTCAATTTCTAACTTGGCCACCAAAAAAACACCTGCTGTAAGTATTTTTGTACATGTGCATAATTTTCTTTTTATGATATCTTTGGGATACAGACCTAGTAGTGGTATTTCTGGGTCAAAGGGTATGCACGGTTTTATAGCCCTTTGAGCATAGTTCTAAATTCCTCTACAGAATGGTTGAATCAGTTTACAACTCCACCAACAGTGCATTAGAGTTCCAATTTTCCCACATGCTCTCCAATATTTATCATTTTCCTATTTTGTCATGTTTGCTAATCTGATAGGTGTGAGGTGGTACCTCAGAGTTGTTGTGATTTAAATTTCTCTAAACAGTAGAGATTTAGAGCATTTTTTCATATGACTCTAGATAGCTTTATCTTTATCCAAAAACTGTCTGTTCATATTCTTTGACCATTTGTGAAATGGGGGATGACTTTTAATCTTATAAATTTGACTCAGTTCTCTATATACTTTGGAAATGAGGCCTTTATCTGAAACACTTGCAGGAAAAATTGTTCCCAGCTTTCTGCTTTCTTTCTGATCTTGGTTACACTGCTTTTATTTATGCAACACAAAAATTTTAATTTGATGTGATAATAATTATCCATTTTGCATTTTAAAATGTTCTCTATTTCTTGTTTGGTCATATTCCCTTCTCAGTTGATCTGACAGGTAACCTATTCCTTGCTCTCCCAATTTGTTTATGCTATCACCCTATATTTTATCACCCTGTATATCTAAAATCATGTACACATTTTGACCTTATTTTGGTATACAATGTAAGATGTTGGTCTGTGTCTAATTTCTGCCATACTATTTTCTAGTTTTCCCAGCAGTTTTTGTATGATAGTCAGTTCTTATCCCAGAAGTCGGAATTTTTAGGTTTATCAAGCAGTAGTTAACTAAAGCCGTTGACTACTGTGCTTTGTGTACCCCCTCACCCATCATTCTGTTTCTTAGCTAGTATCAACTAGTTTTGATGGTTGCTGCTTTATAACATAATTTCAGTTCTGGTACGGCTAGCCCAGCTCCCTTTACATTTTCCCCCTTTAATTCCTTTGGAATTCTTGACTTTTTGTTCTTCCAGATAAATTTTGTTTTTATTTTTTCTAGTTCTATAAAATTATTTTAGGTACTTTGATTGGTATAGCACTGAATAAGTAATTTAATTTAGGTATAATTGTGATTTTATTATATTAGCTCAGCCTACTCACAAGGAACTGATATTTTTCCAATTATTTAAATCTTAATTTATGTGAACAGTGCTTTGTAAATTGTGTTCGTATAGTTCATGGGTTTTTTTCTTGGCAGGTAAACCAAATGTTTTATATTGTCTACAGTTATTTTACATGGAATTTCTATTTCTATCTTTTACTGCTGGGCTTAATTAAGAATATATGGAAATGTCAGTGATTTTTTGTGGGTTTATTTTATATCCTGCAACTTTGCTAAAGTTGTTAATTATTTAAAATAGTTTTTTTAGTTGATTCTCTAGGATTTTCTAAGAATACCATCATATCATCTACAAAAAGTGATAGCTTTGTTTCCTCATTGTCTATTCTGATTCTTTAGATTTTTTTCTTCTCTTATTACTAAAGTTAACATTTCTAGTACAATATTGAGTAACAGTAGTGATAATGGACATCCTTGTTTCATCCCTGATCTTATTGTTTGAGCTTCTAGCTTATCCCCATGAAATATAATGCTTGCTGATGATTTAAGATAGATGATACTAAAGACTGATATTTGTAAAGATAGGCTAATAGTCCACAGCTGTAGTCAATTCTGAAAAATTTATGTACATAGAGTTAAGTGAGCTAGATACTCAATAATTCTCAAAATAGATTTTCATCTGAAGCTTGCTTTTCCCCAAAACATTAGTGGTTGACAAGATATTTTATGGTGAGTTAAGTTTTTCTTTCCCAACTTAAAAAGGGTCTTGGTCTAAAAAAATGGAACTGTGTTGTTGGATTATGGAATCACACACCTCATTTGTCACCCTATCTCTGAAGCAACTTATAATCACCACCTCCACTGAATTATTATAATTCTCTCCTTAAGATAATTTATTTTGAAGTTTCCACATTTACTTACTTTTATATATGTTATTTCCCCCTGACTCTTTTGAGAGCAGAGATGGACTCAGTTTTGTTTTTTAGACCTATTCCCAAAACTTTGAACATACTTGTCACTCAAATGTTTAATTTTATTGAGCAAAACAATTTGTCTAATGAGTAAAATGGACATTTCTACAATCTGCTTACAGAGTGACATGATGGTCAAAGATGTCTTGCATTCTCTACTAACTCATATTCCTGATAGATCATCCCAGTGACATATCTAAAGGAATCTCACATAATGCAGAGTATTTAAGGAGATAAGTTGCTTGTAGAACAAAAAAGACACTTCAAACATTCTATTTTTTAATGCCTTCAACCAACTTTGGTCTTCAATTGTTTTAATAAATCAGCCAGAGATTATTTCTTACTATTACTTTTAATCAATGGGAATAGCTATCACTGTGCTCATGAAAGATTCAGGATTCCTTGTTTTCTTCACTTTCTATCAGAACCTTTCCTTAACTCCCCGCTCCTCAGTTGCTCACATCATCCTCCCAAGTGTCTGCTTTTTATTAGTAATTAGCCTCTCATTTCCTACCAGTTGCACTGCTTTCAGATAATTAGATTTTTCCATCCTGACATCATGCCCCAGGAACCCCATCATTGAAATATCTCATCATCCTTGGAGACAAATCAGCCTTGATACTCACACCTCATGAGTACCCTCTGCCAATCTGATTGGGCCATTTGATTGAAGGGCAGAACCATGAGCTCTAAAGTCTCCATTTAATAAGGGATCCCAAAACAGTCACCTCATTTCTCCCTGTCACACTTTTTTTGGACCTCTTTGTGTAATCACTGCCCCCCCCCACATTTTTGGCTTCCTTTTGTGTGTTGTCTTCTATAATTTGATTATAAGCTCCTTGAGGGCAAGAGGTAACTTTTTCTAATTTGTATTTGCATCTCCAGAACTTAGCACAATACCCGATACATAGTAGGCTCTTAATAAATGTTTATTGAATGATAGGCATTTGTTGCATCAATTGTGAATATATATGTCTAGATAGATCATGAGCTCTTTGAAGGAAGAAGCTATTTAAATTTTAGCTAGAATTCCCAATGCCTAGCACAGTTCCTATGTTAGTAAGAGTTTAATAAGTAATGATTAATTGTTCAGTTGATTTTGGTTTATATTCAATGAATACTTATTGATTGAACAATTGATTTTGGTTCATCTTTTGGCCATTGATGTGTAATAGAGGGAGTTCCTCCCAGGAAACTGAGTAGAATGCTATACATTTGTAGGAATCATGAGGTTTGTTAACAAATTTGGGAAATATGCATTTTACCCTGACCTTCTTATCCTCATAATCTGACTCTTCTCTTTGTTTGTCCTACTCCAATGCCTCCCTGTAAGATCGAGTTAACCCTGACATCTCCAAACATATTTCAGAGAAGTAGAAGGTCCTACTAAACAGAGGAAGCTTTAGATATTACAGGCTGTATTACTCATTTCCAAGAATTAGGCCAGCTAAGCTCAGAGACATTCATTACTTGCTTGGCTGTAGATAGAAGAATTTTTTCAAGCACAACAACCATCTACAATCTTTTGTAAAATATAGAAGTGAAACAGTGAGGAGGTAGTTTTCTATGCCAATGCAGAGAGTATCAACACTGAAGAAAAGTAAGTTCTTTGAAATATTCAAGTACAAAGAAAAGTAAAATCAGTGAACAGTCCAAACCTAGAAATTTATTAAGGATCTATTACGTTTGGCATTGGGTTAAGTGTTTGAGATACAGATACAAAGAAGAAAAATAGAACATCTATTCTCAAGTAAGTTGGAATCTATTCAGGAGAATACACACACACACACACACACACACACACACACACACACTCACACACACACACACACACAGACACAGGCACACACACACAGACACTCACACACACACACACACACACACACACACACAGGCACACACACACAGACACACACACACACAGGCACACACACACATATATAATGCTACGTTAAATATTTGTGGTAGGAGCAATATCTTAATCCATCCCCCAATTTAAGACAGATTTTTTTTCTTAAATGGTACTGAGACATTCTCCCAAAGACTTGGTTAGTGCTCAGGGCAGCATTCACATCAATTCCTCCACACATCTGTGCTAAGTGGGCTCCCAGGTGCTTGGCTGACAGCCTGTGATTGGAGCTTTACTCAGCTGAATCACCTGGAAGTCTTCAATGCCTATCTTTCATGATTGTCTCCTCCTTCTATGACTTAGTATATCTCCTTTTTTTCAGCTGCTGAAGGATCTATAAGTGCCTTATTTTGTTCCAGTATGAAACCTGAATTACCACAGGACTGGTCTGGGTGGGTCCTAGACCAGCACAATTGGGACAGTCTTATTGGATTGAGATATAATGAACTCCTTCACAAGCAGAGTGAGTCGTACAGACGAAGGCCATGCCAGTTTGGGCTTTTCATGATTCTGGTGAAACTTTTAGGGAGTACCTCTAGAAATGATGGTTTCCTACTGTGAAGTCCCCTTTTTCTCCTTCCCCCCACCCCATATACACATACTCAGACTCCCGTGTGATCATACAGAAAGTTGTCTTTGGCCATTCAGTAAGAAGAAAACAATGGGAGTCAGCTCCTTTAGAATGGTACTTTGCAGATGAATGTGCCAAATTGTGATTTCTGATCCTGGAACTTTGTTACGCCTTCTAGCCTGGTAATTCAATCCTCCTTCCCATCTGGCTGGGGAGGGAAGTCTATTTAGCACTCAACATATATTCAAAGCATGCTGGAAGGACAAAAATTCCGGATGGGCAAAGACAAATTCAGAGCTGGTGGTGCTGGTGCATCAGTGTATAAGGTCCATGAGATGGAGACTCCATTGGGCCCCTTTTAGTATCTCCAGGGTTTAGCACAGAGCCTGACAAATACTGGACATTTAATTCATGTTCATTGATTGATTGAGTCCTTATTGGGATTGAAAGCCATTATGTCGTGAGCAGTCATTTCTCAGTTGCCTGGGATGGGGTAAGGAGGAGCATCCTGAAAAATGGCTCTCCCAGCTTTAATGGAGTCATATTTTGGAAAAAAAAATTTGGTTGATAATGTCTTTTTAGAAATAACAATGCAGGGTGTGGCTGGGTGTCCTGGTGAATAGAGCAGGGCCCTGGAGTCATGAGGACCTGAATTCAAATCCAGCCTCAGACATTTAACACTTAATAGCCATGTGACCTTGGGCAAGTTACTTAACCCCAATTGCCCTCCAAAAAAAAACCAAAAAAAGAAATAACAGTGCCACTGAAATGATGATCTTATAATTGTATAAGAAAGTAGCCAAGCAATGATGAGCAGCATGAGGGACAGCCCCAACATGGAGAGAATACAAGTCAAAACAGATTCCTGGAATGTTTGCATTGTCTAACAATGGTGTTATACTTTACATTTTGTTTATTTTTGTCCAATTAAGAACTTAGGAGACCAATTATAATTTTGTTACATGATTTTCTTAAGATTTGTTGGTGTAAGCCATTGGAAAACATACTTGAAAGGACAATGTTAAATTTTCTTCAGGTGCCCAGAGTCATACCTGCAATTGGGAGCCTAAATAAATCTGCTAATTATATCTTATTTAATTTTCTGAGGACAAGGAAATTTGCTACATTACTTTTGAAAGTTCCACTCTTACCCTTTAACTATGGTCTGTGAGCACTCTATGAACTCTCTGTGTGTCTTTTTCTCTGTTTTCTCTCTGTCTTTCTCTTTCTCTGTCTCTGTCTCTGTCAATGTCTCTGTCTCTGTGTCTGTCTCTCTCTCTGTGTTTCTGTCTCTCTCTGTCTCCCTCTTTCCTTCTCCCTCTTTTTGTCTCTGTTTCTGTCTCTCTCTCTCTGTCTGTCTTTATTTCATTAAATCAAATGAACCTGAGCAATTTTATTGCTTTCTGTGATACCTTATGGATTTTCTCCTCCAGCACAAGAGGACAGTCAGACACCCGCATCAGCAGCACCCACAGTGCACCTTCCAAATACGAGAGAGCAGTGGAAGGAAACACTCCCAGGCACCCTCTGTATGAGGAGTGGGGTGGGGGGGCAGATTCAGGGCCCAACAGTGGCAGTGCTCAGGTCTACAATGAGACACCCTCACAGTACAGAACAGAAGAGCTCAGCATCAGTAGTTCCAGTTGCCTTCTCCCAGTTCAGGGGGGATAACAGTTGAAATCTGCAGAGTAGGCAGTGGCCACTGACTTGTGGTCCATCTACAGTGACAGGGGAGAAATGATTCAGGGAATCAGGCAGCAGTGGGAAGAGATGTAGGCTCTAGCCTAGCTAATGACAGAAGGTGGCAGTGGGAAGCGATGTAGACTCTAGCATAGCTAATGACAGAAGGTAGTAGGCACAGTGCCCAGTGGCAGAAAAGTGGTTATAGTAGTGTGCTGTGGCATAAGGGCCCACTGTAGCCTACTGCTTATTGTAATGTAAAACTGATAGCCTTTCCCACAGTGCAGCCAGAACCACACAGTGATCCGTGTAGAACTTCTCCCCAGGAAGAGCTTAGAGAACTGAAGGGAGATATCGTCAGCAGGGAATTTGCTTTACAGAAACAAGGGGAAGGTGAATGTTTCTAAGCACCCTCTACAAAGGACAGAGGCATTCCTTCAGAGGACACACATAAGTCAAAGACTTGTATAGCCATTCCTACTGTGGAAATCCCAAAGAGGGGGAAGCCCTTGCTGGTGGACCAGAGAATGCAAAGTCCTTGATGGTGGGAGGCCATTCTCTCTGACTTGTGATGAGGATCAGAGACTATGAAGGAAATATGATCAATTTTGCTATAGATCTGATGTTCTTGTTGCTGTTCAAATGCATGCTCGCCTTGAGATCACTGAGATCACTACTCTGAAACACAAAGATTTTGTGTCATCCACAGATGGATTGCCTCCTTTAGACCTGGTTCTTGGTCCTTTCTACTTTAGGGAATTGTTAACATTGTTTCCATTTTGTTATGTTTCTGTTGCTTTCATTTTTTTTTCTCCTTTAGTGACCCCTATGTCAGACTCCTTGAATATTAGAGGTCTGGGTTGACCAGCAACAGCCTCATAGTCATTTCAGTAATGGAAGGGGAAATGGGGAAGACACAAGCCTTTACTAACCATCTACTATGTGCCAAGGACTGGAATAAGAACCTTACAATATTATCTCATTTGGAAGGTCCTCTAAAAGATGTTAAGATCCAGGAATAGGGTGTGGGAGGAACAATATCCTAACCCTACTACCTCCACAACATTCAGGTTAAGACATTTTTTTCCCTTCAAAGGTATGGAGACATGCTTCAAGACTTGGTAGACTCCAGTGACTAAAGGCTCAGAGTGTTAATGTGACTCCACCATCTGTTGGGCGCAAAACAGCCACAAGGAGCTGGAAAGACTCTCAGATGACTTGTTCCTGAATCACCGTGGAAGCTTTGCTCAGCTGAATTAACTGAAAAGGCTTAAATGTGTAGCCTTGTTGAATATCTTTTTTTTTTCTGCTATGGTTACGTTAATTTCCTTTTGTTAAAGACTGAATTACCTGAGAGTTTCTCATGCTATTATAAGGTCAAACCTAAATTACTTAGAGACTGGTCTAAGTCAGGCTCAACCCAGAACAATGCTACATATTATAAAGAAAATAAATATTGTATGTTTTACCAAATACATCGAAGGAAGTTGAAAATCAGGTTTCTAGGTAGGGAGGGCACTACTATTGGGGGGATTATGTCTATAAACGTGCTGAAGTTGTGCCTTGAAGAAAGAAAGGGCTTCTATGAGGTGAGGAGGGCCAGCAT
>JAQQSU010015016.1:0-11276 GCA_028627135.1 Pseudochirops cupreus
ACCGCTATTGTATTCTACCTTATAATTATTTTTGAATATGTTATATCACTTTCCTGGTAGGTTATAAACTTCTAGAGAACAAGGTTTGTATAAATTTTCTTCCTCATTGTATCACTAGAATCTAGTATGTATATATAGATAGATAGACAGATATAGATATAGATATGTATATATACATATACATATACATATACATATATATATATATATATATATGAGAAGCTCTTAATTATTTCTTGAATTGAATCTCACAAACTAATTCCCAAGGATATTGTGAGAAAATATGTGAATCTATTCTCATAACCTCAAAAAAAAATTAAGTACTTTGTTGATGGTACAGTAGAAGCTTCATTCTCAAAGGACAATGCTGTTTTATTAGTTGTGTACTCTGAGAAATACAATAATTTCTATAGACCTTGATCTTCAATTGGAAGGATAATGGCAACATGAATCTTCAATAAAGGAAACCACCACCACTATCAATCTTCTCCTTGTTAATAAAATAAATTGAAAGAAATAATTTACATTAGGCTACATGGAGAGAAAAAAGTTTTTGTTAAGTGATAATATTTCTGAGTAATTATATTAATAACTAAGTGTATCACAAATAGAGGCTAAAAGCTGTTGTGCCAGCCTAGGAGCTAAGGACTATCCAGTCCTACCTCTGAATCCTACTAGTTTCTGTACTATGGAAAAATCACTAAACCCATAGTTGTCCACAAGAAACCCTTTAAGACTTAAATTATCAATGAGCTTATTATCTTTGGTTGAAGGATTTTCTTCATGGGAAGTTCCCCTTTCAATCTATGAAATCAAAGGTCAACACCCTACCTTAAGTTCCTTCTTTAACCAAGTAGGCAATGGAAAAATAACAACTCTTATTTATGTATCACTTTAAAATACATAAAGTCTTTTAAAAGCTAAACAGACAGCTCTGTGAGGCAGGTGATTCAGATACTTCTAATGAGTCCTTTGAGGTTTAGAGAGATTAAGTGCCTTGGTTAGGATCACTTGTTATTATGTGTCAGATTCAGGATTTGTACCCAGGTCTTTCATGTCTCTAAAACCAGTCTTCTGTTTATTTTTCTATTCAGGTCACCTTGCACTGACTGCCTCCCCACATCTTGGAGTCTTAGGTCAATTTGTGGTATCACCTGAATATTCATTGATTTCAGTTTCTGGGTGGTCATGCAGAGCATACTTTGTTTCCTGACAGAGTCATATCACCACATAATTCTCCAGACTAAGAGTTCCTTTTGTAATATTAATCAGTTAATATGCTCTTTTCTTTCTTCCTGCTGAACTTATATTTTCAGCTATGGTTCCACCATGCATCTGAATAAAAACAAATGAACAGCAGATATTTTTGCACTTCTTAGTGCCAATCAAATAAAGGATACTAGTTTTTACCTCATTAGCCCAGATGTCTGTCTTTACCTGTGAATCATTTCCATTTTTACAAACCTTTGCATATAGAGTTTTATCTTCCTCTTTGATTGTTTAATTTAAGTAATGATTCCATGGTTTTCTCATTTCCTTTGTTTTTGTGGTACCAATATTTCATATTTCCAAGGCTAAGCTTTGATGCCTATGATCTCTGGTGGAAGAGAACAAATTCCTATACTGTACCTCACAGTCCATTTCCTTCACCAAACCAAGTGAAGCAAAACCAAGGAAAGGTAATTTGCAGACAGAACTTAGTCACCTTTCATAAATAACTATTGATGGTAGCCTAACATTTTGGGGCATTTTACTTATTTTATTTATTTTTCCTGGAAAAGTTTTTTAAATCTGTAAGTGGGAAGGACATTTTATTTTCACTTAAATGTTTCTGCTTTCAGTGCAGTGTATTAATAGAGGACTCTCAGACAATCATAGAAAAAGAAGGAAGGAAGACAAATGAGAGGAGTGAGGAGGTAATGAAAGGGACAGGAAAAAGAACGAAAAGAGAATAGAGCTAGGGAGAAAAAAGAGAAAACAAACATAAACAAAGTCACAGATTTTCACTTCCTTTCCTTCACTTTTGGTTAAGTAACTTTTGTCTTTCCACTTCCCTAGAGTTGCCAAGTCCTTAGGAAAGGATTTAATTTCTCGTCGTTCCCGCCATCTAGTGGTCTGAAGAGGTTTTTGCTTGGTTTTATTAGGTTTTAAAGTGAGGAAGGATAAAAACAAAACAATTTCCCTACCCTTAAAACTCCCTTCATTCTCCTACCCCAACAGGTTTCATATATACGCACATGCATATGCACACGTGTGTGTGTGTGTGTGTCTTCAAAAGAGATGAAGTGGGGAGAGAAGAAAGGATATCAGTCTCTGTCTCTGCCTGTCTGTCTCTGTGTCGTGTGTGTGTGTGTGTGTGTGTGTGTGTGTGTGTGTGTGTGTGTGTCTTCTTCAAATGATCGTTTAGGGAAAGGATCCAAATTCTTTACTGATATTCAGAATGAAGGAGAGAAGGAGTTGTGGGAAGAAGGAGCCAGACAAGATTCTTTGACTTCCGACAAGTTATTACTATTATTTTTCTTCCCCTGGTTTGTAGCATAACACCAAAATAAGCAAGTATTTAAAATTAGCCCCATGCTTTTCAGATTGTGATATTTCAGCCCCCACCCCACCCCCCACACCTTAACTAATTTCAGCTTTCTAGTTTCGCAAGCCCATTTTTTTTTGGGGGGGGGGGTTGTGCCTGTGGTTCTTAATGTGTGTGTGTCTATTTCCCACGGTCGTCTAGGACAGGGACCTAGGAACACGAACACACACACACACACACACACACACACACTCTATCTCTTATCTCCTCCACCACCACCACAGCCGCCACTGACACCACCAAACCGCCGCAACCTAGAGCGTGAGGATTCCCTTTGTTCCGCTTTTAGATCTCTGTCCTTTCCCACAGAAGATCCACCTGGCTGCTTTTGCTCGGTGACATTTTGAGCCTGGGGGGTGGCTGTGGGTGGCGGGTGGGGTGGAGAGAAACGACATGCAAGAGAGAGGTGGGGGAGGTAGGGAGGAGAGAGGTCGAAGGTGGGGGGAGGGAAGAAACAAGGAGCCTCTATTAACCTGCGGTGCCAGGGGTTTGCGTGTTTCTTGATTTATTTATTTATTTCGCGTTTCTTTTTCTTTCTTGGCACAGCCAGCCGCGCAGCCCCGGGAGCTCGGGGAG
Organism: Pseudochirops cupreus; assembly: GCA_028627135.1. Lineage (NCBI taxonomy): Eukaryota > Metazoa > Chordata > Mammalia > Diprotodontia > Pseudocheiridae > Pseudochirops > Pseudochirops cupreus. Next base: position 3,164 of record JAQQSU010015016.1, read on the forward strand.
ATGCGGGACCACCCACTGGAGGGGAAGGAGAGAGAAGCCCTCCCGCGCCCTCCCCCTGCTCCCGAGCGCCTCTTCCCGAGCCAGCGCACAGACTGCCAGCACCAGCCCAGAGCCACCCGCCGGGATGGGCAGCACCTCGGAGGCGGTTGCGGCGGCGACCACTCGCTCCTGACTCGGGCAGCTTTCAAGCTGCAGGATCCTGGGCTCCCGCAAGAGCAGGAGGTGCATTAAGTTGGCTGGGGAGATTTCCCTCCCCCACCCCCCACCTTTTGAACTTGTTGCTCCTACCGGGTCCCCCTCCAGCCAACCCTCTCCTGCTCTTCCAACCCCCTCCCCTCCACCCCTCACCCCGCCTCCTGATGCCCGTGGGCTCCTGAAGCGTGGAAGGGAGAAGACAGGCAGGCAGGCGAGGAGGCAGGGGGAAGGGGACGAGCACCGCGAGGCTGGAGCTTTTCGGCTGCTTCTTCCCCAGTGGAGCTGAGTCGGCGGCTCACAAGCTTCTCGCTTTGCCCTGTCTCTCATTCTGGATGCACGGATAAAAGAATAAAGTCTCTATGCAACTCAACCCCGCGCCTGGACTTTCTCAGGTATGTACCGCAGGCGAGGCACGTTCTTCTGACCGGCAGATGCTGCCGCTGCTGTCACCCCTGCCAAAGAGGAACCTGCTTGAGGTCTGTAAATGTCAAATTGCACGGCAGCCAAACTTGCAAAGAGAGTGAAGGGAGGCTTGAGCAAACGGTTTGGGGGCATTTTTGTTTTGTTTTTTCTTCTCCCCTTCACGAATTGTGTGTGGGTAGGCTCTGCGGGAAGGGGCGATTTGGAGTCAACCCTTCTGTTCACTCCCCATCATCCCACCACTGCACGTAGAGGGCAGGGTACCCAGTTCCCAGAAAGAGGAGAACAGAGGGGTCTGCTACTGTGATTGTATCTCGGGAGCTCCAACAACAGGTCGCCTTTTGGACAAACTGCTGTGGCGGAAAGGGGAGAGAGAATTGGGTCTTGGAGGAGGGTGGCTAGTCAGCAGTTAGCCCCTCTCCTCTGGTGAAGAAAAGCAGGTGACTGACAGTTCTCCTCCTCACCCCCTAGGCATAACCCCTCTCCCCAACATCTGGACCGCGTGTAGGAGAGAATCAGAGACACCTGCTTAGAGAAGAAAGGGCTGCAACTGAAGTCACCTGTGTGTCTATCTGCCTGTGTGTGGGAGGGTGGTACAAGCTGCAGGTGAGAGCTTGCCTAGATTCATTTCACGGAGGCTGGTGGATTGTTACATTTATTACTATTATTTTAAATTTCTGAGTACCTGGCTCGGCTCTGAGGATTGGCTGCCTCTCAGAATTGTGTCCTCAGCAACATCCCTACTTTTGAAGTTGCAGCATTCATCTGTACCAGGTTCTTAATCAGTAGTATTTTCTTCCTGGGAAGGACCTAGGGACTTGTGGTTAATTTTGTGACCACACAGTAAAGACTTCCCCACCTTCTCTCAGCACCTCTCGGAAAAGAACCATGGCTGCAGGGGTGGCAGCATGGCTGCCCTTTGCTCGGGCAGCAGCCATAGGCTGGATGCCTGTGGCCACAGGACCCATGCCAGCACCCCCCAGGCAGGAGAGGAAGAGGACTCAAGATGCTCTCATTGTCCTGAATGTGAGTGGCACTCAGTTCCAGACATGGCAGGATACCCTGGAACGCTACCCAGACACATTGTTGGGCAGCTCAGAGAGGGACTTCTTCTACCACCCTGAGACCCAGCAGTATTTCTTTGACCGTGACCCTGACATATTCCGCCATATTCTGAACTTTTACCGTACTGGCAAACTCCATTACCCGAGACAAGAGTGCATCTCTGCCTATGATGAAGAATTGGCCTTCTTTGGCCTCATCCCAGAGATTATTGGTGACTGCTGTTATGAGGAATATAAGGACCGTAGGCGGGAGAATGCAGAAAGGCTACAGGATGATGCTGACAATGAAAATACAGGGGAGAGTGCTCTGCCTTCAATGACTGCCCGGCAGAGGGTTTGGAGGGCTTTTGAGAACCCCCATACCAGCACCATGGCCCTAGTATTCTACTATGTCACTGGGTTCTTTATTGCTGTCTCAGTCATTGCTAATGTTGTGGAGACAGTGCCATGTGGCTCTAGTCCTGGCCACATCAAGGAGCTGCCATGTGGTGAGCGCTATGCTGTGGCCTTCTTCTGCCTGGACACAGCCTGTGTGATGATTTTCACTGTCGAGTACCTGTTGCGTCTGGCTGCAGCACCCAGCCGCTACCGTTTTGTACGAAGTGTCATGAGCATTATAGATGTGGTGGCCATCCTGCCTTATTACATAGGGCTAGTGATGACTGACAATGAGGATGTTAGCGGAGCATTTGTCACATTGCGGGTTTTCCGAGTCTTCCGGATCTTTAAGTTTTCCCGCCACTCCCAAGGCCTTCGGATCCTGGGCTACACACTCAAGAGTTGTGCTTCAGAGTTGGGATTCCTGCTGTTCTCTCTCACCATGGCTATCATCATCTTTGCTACTGTCATGTTCTATGCAGAGAAGGGGTCTTCAGCCAGCAAATTCACCAGCATTCCTGCTGCTTTCTGGTATACCATTGTCACCATGACAACATTAGGGTAGGTGCCATGATGGGGAATGGAATACCATTGAAGGGGGGTAGGAGGGATTATAGTTACACCCCAAAGAAAGTGGTGTTTCCCAGTATTCCTATGTGATGAAGAAAAATGGGTTTTTCTTGTTGTCTATACTTGATTTCCTTAGATATTACTTGTATTTAGAAAGTGTCTATGATGATAAGGTTTGGTGCATTTTAACAGGTGAATGCTCATGCCCAAACTTCTAGTGAAAAAAGTGAACTGTTGCAAGTAAATGGCCATTTGGTATTCTGGAAGCTATACATACATAAAATATCCACCTGATCATTGGAAACACAAATTTATGTGCCCAGACATATGGATAGATCAACAATTTTAGACTTGATTTATTAATTCTATTAATTTTCTCAAAAATGTGTGTATGTGAATATATATATGCATATAAAACCAAGTAAAAAGTTGGCATTATATTTTCAAAAAGAATATCGTATGATTAATATCTGGATGCTGTAAAGATAACATTAAGACCCACTCTCACCCATATTTTGTGATCTTTATTGTATAGGATCATGTAGTGATATGAAATATAACTTATTTTCATTGAGGAGTACATCCCATTTTGAAGTTACTTTTCATCACAAGAGTTTAAAGAAAGACATAGAAATCTCATCTGTCTATAAAAATTTTGCATTTTGACGCTTACCTGTTGTTAGGCAGAGATATGTGTATAATGTACATGTACATGGCCATGTATGTGAGATGATTATCAAGTCTGAAATTGTCCAAGTCAAACCAATTTGAAGAGAAGAAACTTTTAAGTAACTTAAAATTTATTTGTGTGTGTATACACATATGCATAAACACACCTGCCATCCGTTTTGTTGTTGTTGTTAATAGCTCAGTTCTCTAGACACTACAGATTCCATCATACATATTAGTGTTCCTTGGTTGTAAACAAAAGTGGAGGAGTAAAGTATAGGAATGTTTGCCCTCTAAAATTCTCTTGTGTTGCCTTATTTGTGGTATAACCATACTTCCAAAACAAGGAGACAAGCAAGAAATGGTTTATTTTTTAAATGAAGTTAATATAATAAAATAGAAATTTTGACTGGGCTTAAGATTCAAGTTAAAAGGTTAACCAAATGGTTAATAAGGTGATTCTGAGTGGAGAAAAAAATGGATGCATTTTAAGCATTAAAGGATCTAATAAAATAAGATCATTTCAGTCTTTTCCTTTTAGATCTTGGTTTAGTTCTAAGCAAAGTCTTTTCCTTTTAGATCTTGGTTTAGTTCTAAGCAAAGCCATGGAATAATGCTACTTCCCTTTCTGCAGTGTTATACTTTTATTGCATATACAGTCAGTTCAGTAAAGACTTGGTAATGATTCCAGAAAAAAAAAAGTTGTTCTTCAGCCTGCTTTTTAAGTTCTGGTGTAGATGGGTAATGTCTTTTTTAAGTAATGCAAATGATGGTTTAGTTAATTTCTCCTCTGTTTCATTAGTATTGTCCCGTTGAGCTAAGGTGTCTAGCTTTTTAACATGGATAACTAAGGCAACACACCTTATAGGCTAAAGTATTTTCCCAAAAATTAGGAATGATTGAGTAATATTGAGAGCTGTTTGTCATTTTCATTGACTCCTTTTCCTATTTTCTTGCTGATAATATCCTTGTATCTTATGTAAAAACTCTGGGAAATATTTCATTTTTATTAGGAAATATATATCATAGTTTCTATATTTCTATTTCACCTGGTTTTTTTTTAAGTACTAGTATAAAAACCTTTATTTTGACTGTTGAAGAGCTCGTTCACTCTGGGTGTTTATTCATGGAAAGATTCCCTTCCCCCTCCCCCTTTCATGTCATTGAATTTAGTCATTGGAGAGAATTATTGTGTAACAAGCAGACAGAAGTGACTTCAAGTTAGAAATAAAAAGTGGCAGATGCCCACTAAATGAACAGAGATGTATTTTTCATGCAGATCTTCATGTTAAGAAGGAATGAAGGCAGGAAATATGTGGAATTATTTCTAAATCGAACTGTTGTCCATGAGATGTCAGTGAGTCTTCAGTAATGTGATTCTATAGGTTGAAGACAAGGCTTGCTATCCTAATGAAAGCTGAGACTAGATTCAGAGAAGCAATGTAAATGTTACCCTGTAGACAGGAAAGGAGTTGTTGTGTCTGTTCACTTCTTGGAGATAACTTTCATCAGTTGATTAGGTGATAGTAAAATTTTTTGTCTTTTCTGGGAAAATATAAGTTATTTTAAAACACTACTGACAACATTTTATTACATAAATGAAATGCAGATACAGAATCAATCTATTTACATTTTGAAAGGGTTTGGGAATCTGAATCATTATGTATGAATAAAATCTCTGCAGTGGGATTTATTTCAAGTGTTCCATATGTAAGAGTTTTAGGGGAATCAAATGCATCTTTTCTGAGAAATTGGAAGTCAGCTAGATTCCAGTTTTAAGATATCAGTTCTGCTGATATCTTAGGTTTAGGAAAAAATTATTTTCAGAAAGTTGTACTAATTATTAACATCTGATATGCTATATGTGTGCTACACCTCTATTCACTTTTAGACTATTAAAAATGTGTTAAGAGATGTAGAATTCATTAGTTAGGTAGTTGATTAAGTAGCTCATTGGAGAGTATAAATATGTTATGTAAAAACATCTGGAATAAGTGTTCTTATTCCAAACTTATATTAAAAGTTCCAAATTACTGGCTATAAATTCAGTCATCTTACTTGTTCAACAAGTTACAGAGTTTATTATGTCTAACTTTTCAATTATATTTTAGAGATCAACAGAAAGAATGAATATATTATAAAGAGCTTATTTGTCTTTGTATAATGAAGCAAATGTTGCTGTCCAGACATAAAATATTAATAAAAGGCCACAGCCTAGCATTACCTATTTTCTCTGGACTTTTAAATTTAACAGTATTCCTAAGAATGACGATAAACGGTAAACTTTCTGGAGGGAATATGTAATGGCAGGAGTTAATGGCAAGGTCTGTTTGGTAGAAAGTCAAAGAACTTTCCATTATATTTGCTGGGCTATTTTACAGTAGCTATTATTTTTAATAGTGCTAATATACATCACTAATGATAATAGAAGCAGTGATAATGGAATCTAAATCAGTGGTTATTGGAAGTTCCAACCAGTAAGAACATTAACCACAGGGAGGTGAAATGCTAAAAGCCTGGTCATTAGGTGTTGGCACTCTCATCCAATGTCACCTAGATAATTGTTTATCTGGCCATTGGATGCTGTTTTATGTGTGCAGTAATAAATGTTCAGTAATAAATAAGATGAGTGTTTATCCATCTTAGAATTATGAATTGTTCTGACATCTTGCATATTAGAAAGTAGATTTAGTCTAATACCATGTGAACAATTATTTCAGGTTTGGGCATAATGAACATTTATGTTATTGTAATTAAGGTTTTTATACTCTTTACTAAGAAATACCTTTACATTTGGGAACACTTGCTAAACACCTCTGGTATTGAATTTATTTGAATTTAGAACAAGTTTGAAGCAATTTATAGAAATAAAGGGAAACCATATCAGTAAAATAAGTGAAATATCTTCATATTTAAATTGGGTGGTAATTGGGTGAATTAAATTGGGTAGCTTTGCGGATCCCTCCCCCTTATTATTTGTGGGGCATAAACCTGAGAAGTGAATGTATATTATACATACATAAACACACACGTATGTGTGTATACATGCCACTAGACAAAATTATGACAATCCTTTTCTTTCCCTCTTCACCTTGCTTTTCCAACGATGATTGCCCTTGACTACTGTAGGAGAATAGGAACCTGATACTTCTATATTTTTTGTCATCAAATCCTGTGAACAAAGTAGTAATATACTGGATGACAATTCATGCTATTCAGTTTCCCATTCATAACCCATATGAGGTTCTCAGACTGAATGAAGCTAATTGGACTTTTTATATATTTGTGATTGTAGCCAAATTCAATGAGTTATTTGAAATGCAGTGTGTATTTAAAAAAAAAACAGATAAGCAAATGAATGTGCATTTCACAGGCTCTCATTTCAATTTTCCAAGCATAGTTTACTCTCAGAGTTTCAGTGTTATTGAGTGGCAGGCTTAGTAATTTAGAGAGTTATTATGTTGGAACAATAGTTACACTAGATTTTTCAGTTCTTCATGATTACTGAGCAATTAAAACCATCTTTTAAAAACAGATTGAATTTACTCTTATGGCGTGCCAGTGCTAAGTGACATTGCAAGGATGACCCAACTATTACTGTATTTGCTTTGCCTATCCTCCAGTGCTACTTCTCAGGGTAGAAAGGGAGCTGTATCCATGCATCTATCTACAAGGGGGAAAAAGACTGAAAAGGAACTTTGGGAAGAAAAATAAATGAAACATGAGTAGCTCCAAGTAATACGCCAGAAAAATCTTGTTTCTCTGTTTTGTAGTTCTTCCCAATTTCAAAAAAAAGAAAATTGCTGGCATGTCAGAAGGCAGGCAGTGTTGTATTGACACCAGAGAACTGATCTTAGACTTAGGAAGACTTAGACTGATGTTCTGCCTCTAACATATACTGACATATGCCTAGGCAAGATATAACCTCTCAGAGCCTCAAGAATTTGTCTAACCATGACTTTTGGGGAGAGTGGTGCTGGGAAGGAATCCATATCTGTGATTTCATTGGTGTAGGGAAAAATCCCATTACCAATAGATATTGGAAATTTATTTATTTATGTTCTAAGTCAAAACTTGGGATCTCAACTTTGATGGAATTCAGCTCAATAAAGGAAAAGTATTATTTTGATTACTAAAAAGTTGGAGACATTCAATAAAATAAGTAAACTATATGCTAAAATTTCTCAGAAATTAAATCTGAAATTTTCCCATTTTAATTTTGAAAGAGCCTACTAGTCTTTTCTATAACATTTCCATTTTGGTGAATTAATATTCTGAAATACAAAAAAGAGCAAGACAACTTTGAACTGTACCAAAGGATAGTCTGTCAAGGACATCAATTATTTAAAATGACATAATTTGGAAAGGAATTTAATCTAAATATAAGAGACTCTATACATTGTCAAAAGGAATAATAAACCTATTAAATAACACTTTCTTGATGTCTGTCACTCTTCAGATTTCATAGTGGAACTATTGGGTACATATCTCTTTTTTAAAAAAAAAACTTTTATTTATTTTAGTTTACATCATTCATTTCCACGAGATTTTGAGTTACAAATTTTCTCCCCATCTTACCCCTACCCACCACTCCAAAACAGCCATCCCATTGTATAACCCCTCCCCCAATCTATTCTCTCCTATGTCCTCCCCCATCACCCCTCTGACTTTCCGGTAGGGCAGGATGGATCTTCCTGCCACAGTGTCTGTGTATCTTAAGTTCCAGTTGGATGTAGTTAATAATAATAATTATTATTATTGTATATATATATATGTATATATATATATATATATATACATATATATTTTTAACATTT
>JAQQSU010015017.1:0-11276 GCA_028627135.1 Pseudochirops cupreus
GGATGTTTTCAGGGGTTCTGGGACTGTTCTACAGGCAGAGAGTGACTTGATGAGGACACTGGCTATGGCTTTGTTGAGCCTTGTCTCCCCAGGAACTGAGATTGCTGAGGGCTTGCCTAGAATGAAGATGAAAGAAGGACCTTTCCTTGGGTATTCAATGCTGAGCTTAACCTTGTAAATTAAGGGTGGATGGCCTTTTGTGCTCTCCTGTGCCTTTTGAGATTCAAGGGTGGGAAGCCTTTGAGTGATTGACCAAATGAATGTACTTTGTTTGTGGTTGGAGACTAATCTCACTTTGAGAAGAGACTTTTGACTGACTAAATGAATGTACTGTCTAGGGGTGGAGTAGTACCTTGATTGAATTGAGAACTTGCTAAAGGAGCAAGTTACACTGTATTTTGACTTTTTCTGTGCTGTGAATGTTTGCTGAATAAATGGGGCTTACTATGCTGGTAATCCCAACCTTGGAAGTTGCCTTTGCTTGGCATTACAGAAGCATATAAAGAAGTCATTAACATTATCTTTTTTGGACAAGAATAAGAAATGTGTGCTATATGAAAATACAATTAGGTAGATTGTGGAACTAGGTAAATGATTGGATTCAAAAGAGCAATCATGAATGACTTGACATACACACGGAAGAGAAATCTTTAATGAAGAAATCCCAAAGGTCTATACTTGTCCCTTTGCTTTCAAAGATCCTTATCCATTTATCCATGACTTAATTGAAAGTATACACACACATTCACATATATGCACATATATATGTGTATATGTCCATTATGTATTCATATACATATGTCATTCTTGTCAAATTTGAAAATAGTATGATATGATGTTGGGATAATTAATATACTGAATGACAGTGAGGATGTAAAAATATCTCAACAAGTCAGGATGTTCTAGTAAATCCTAAGAGATTAAATTTAATAGGGATAAATGTAAAAGGCTTACATTTGGATTCAAAAAATCAACTTCCAAAGTACATGATGAAAGAGATGTTGTTATATAACACATGAGGTTAAAGATAATAAAGAGCAAGGGTAGGGGACTGTGACTCTGGTATGTCATCAGTGTGACATGGTGGCCAAAAACTAATTTGATCCTACACTGAATTGAGAAAAGCAGAGCGTCCATACTGAGGAAGGAATTAAGCTATGCTCCACTGTGGCCTAGTCAAACATCAGAGGGAATATTGTGTTCTTTTCTTTACAAAGAATATCAAGAAACTGGGGGAAATGGAACAGATAATGAAACTGGGTAACATGCCTTTTGAAAATTAGTCAAATGAACTCAGAATGTTAAACCTGGGCAACAGATTACTCAAGAAGGATATGATAGCTAACTACAAAGTTTCAAAGGATTGCCATGTGGGAAAGGGAGTCAGATTTATTCTGCTTGTCATCAGAGCGGAGAGAACTAGAAGCAAATGAGTCAAAGTTATGGGATAGAAGAATTAGGTTTAATATTTTTTTTAATTTTTTTGTGGTGCAAATTAGGTTTATTTATTTATTTTTTAACTTTTATTTATTTTAATTTTAATTTATTTTAATTTTAATTTTGAGTTACAAAATTAGGTTTAATATAAGCAAAAAAAAATCTCCTACCAATTAGAGTTTCCTCCCAAAAAAAGTGGAATTAGTCACCTTAGAATGTAATCATTTCTTCATCTTGCAAAGTGTTCAAATGGAGAAAGGATGATGACTTACCAAGTATCATAGATTTAGAACTGGAAGAAACCTTAGACATGATCTAATCCAACTCCTTCAATGTATAGCTCAAGAAACCAGGACCCATAGAGGTAAAGTGACCTAAGCAAGGTCACCCAGAGATAATTTAAAGTATTTAATACGATATTAATGGAAGCATTTGATAGAGTTTAAAACTCAGATCCTCTGACTCTAGACTTCAGTGCTCTTTAAACTTTATCACCTTACCTCTTTTTGTAGAGGGAACTCCTAATAGGGCACAGATTTTACTTGATGTGCCTCTGAGCTCCTTTCCAGATCTGAGATCCTGCAATTCTTTTGTGCAGACAGACATTTTAATACCCTTGAATACGGCTCTCCAAGGGACTCATAAGGGAAAGATATCCAATTTGTATTCTGTATTTCTTATACTGAGTATGAAACACAATTATTTGATTTATATCCCCTATGGAATTCCCATTTGAAGAGTCATGCAAATACATATTAAGCATTCACTTTCCTAGCCCAATGGTTTCTCAGCTCAATGTATGCCACTACAGGATGCTGAAGAAAACCAGCAGAAGTGATCACTGTACTGGCACACACAAACTGACCTCTAATAACAAATTGTATAGGGATCACTGGGAAGTAGGCATGCTATTTACAAAATCTGGAACAAGCTAAGTAAGTAGATAATAAAGAATTCATCAAAAAGAGATAACCCAGTCATAAGACTCAAGGTCACAAGAAGTATGATTGATTCTCACTACCCTCCACATTCCCTCAGGTATACAATGAGAGTTTTATCCAAGGTTCTAGGGGCCCTCCCAAGTTCTACACTGTTCTTGGATAAATGTTATATGAAGCAACTTTTGCCTGGAATTACTGAATTCTACTGCCATCAATCAGGGCTAGAAAGATTCCTTCCTTCTCTCCTTCTCACAAAAGCAAATGTGAGAAGCAGCATGGTGCAGATAGAGCATCATATGTAAGAAAAACCAAAGAGACCAGTGTCACTGGATTGCACAATATATGGGATGGGAGGGGAGGGTATAAGGTTTAAGAAGAATGGAAAGAAAGGGAGAGGGAATGTTGTGAAAGACCTTAAAAGTCAAACAAAGGATTATATATTTGATCTGGGAGGTAATGGGGAGCAACTGGAGTTTATTGAATAGCAGAGGTGGGGGCGGGAGTTGACCTGGTCAGACTGTACTTTAGGAAGATCAATTTAACAGCTGAATAGAGGATTACTGGAGTGGAGAAAGATATGAGATAGGGAGACAAACCATCAGGTTATTCCAATAGTCTAGGTATTAAGAGATGAGGACCTGAATCAATGTCACAATGTCAGAAGACACAATGAGGTACATACCAGAAATATGAAAAATACATCAACAAGACTTGACAACTGATGGGATATGGGCAGAAGGGAGAGCGTGAGGAGTTGAAAAAGACACCTAGAATGCATGTCTGGGTAACTAAGAGGAAAGAGATGAATCAGTGCTAAAGGAGAGGAGAAAGGTATATATAAATCATATGTGTATAAATTCATGTGAGCATCATCTACATAGAAATAATGTTTTAATGCATGAGAATTAATGAGATCATCAAGTGAAATAGTAAAGAAGGAGATGAGTGCCTTGGAGGCACCCCCAACTTAAGCAGGTGTTATCAATATAAATATCCAATAGGAAAAAAAAAATTAAAAAGGAATGAGTAGGAGGTAGAACCAAGAGAAAATAGTTTCATGAAAATCAGAAGAGAAAAGACTATCATGGAGACGAGCACGATCAATAAAGACTTCTGAATGGTCAAGAAGAGTAAGAACTGAGAAAAAGACGTAACTTTTGTTCATTAATATGTCATTGGTAATTTTAGAGAGCAGTTTCAGTTGAATGGTGAGGTTGGGAGCCAGACTGCAGGGAGCTAAGAAGAGAATGAGAGAAAAGAAAATGGAAGTACTAATTGTAGATGGGCTTTGTTGTACCCAAACCCAAATCCCAGGTCACTACACATCACCTGATTTGTGGCCCACCATTAAGCCCCTTTTATATTTCTGTCTTTGTCCCTAACCTATATCTTGTCATAGCTTTAAACAGCTTAAGGCATGTCTGGGCATTGCTCAAGGCATAGTTCCCTGCCCCCTCCTTCCTCAAATTAGCATTCTGTATATTCTTCTTGAATCATTATAGTGTACAAGCTTCACTATGGTGCAAGGATCTTATGTAGGGACGACCCTGTCCTGTTCTGCTTATCAAGCAGGGTCCCCACACCCTTCAAGTATAATATGACCCTGGCCTTTTCTGGGGAATTCCAGTCCCCCTTACCCCACGACCCCTCCACCCTCTTCTGGGAAGCTGACTATGATCCTACACCCTGTGCCCTACACCCTGTTCTAGGAGGGACCCCCATGTCACAGGAAGGTTGCACCCTTGTACCCTTGCGCCATATTCCCAAATTAGCCCTGAGCTATAGATCTAACCAATGGCTATCCTTTGCTTCTGTACATCATGGCTTCTGTTAGCTCCCCTCACTGATTGTAGCTTTTGTGGTTTTAGCCTTTTTAACCAAAGTGGTACCCCCAATGGATCACTACCAATTTGAGTGATGAGCACTCTGGTAGTCTCATGCTTAATCAATAAATCTACACCTAAATTTTACCTTGAACCCAGGTCTCAGCTTGTTCTTATTCTCTGCACAACAGCTTCTCAAAGAGTATAACCAAAAAATGAAGGAGAGGTATAAGCTGATAGCTAGCAGAGATGGATGGAGCTATATAAATGTCTGCTCTTTCATACATTTAAAATATTTTGGCATCAGTCTCTTATTTAAATAGGTTGGGTGGAATTGTCAAATTTGCATGCTGTATCTTCTCATTTTAATTAATTTCTAGTTTAGTATGGATTTCAGTTTTTGTTTAAAAGGTAAAAATGGTCTAATGAATAAAAATTGCTGGTTCAGAAGTAACTACCGCATCAGTAACCCATCATTTTTTGCTAACATGTAAACAATTTTGGGTTTCTCAGTGTTATTTGGTACTTGCTATATGGTGGTTCTTGACTCTTTTTCTTGATAAAAGTATTCATTATATATATGAATAAGATTTCTTGATAGTCTATAAGTCATTTACCTCTCCCATTTAATGCTCTGGAATGAATTTTGCAATATATCTTTCATTGTCCTCTCCTGCAGTCACATTTACATTAAAGTTAACAAGTATTAAAATATATATTTATTTCATTTGGAGGGTCTATTTTGTACTTTTTAAACTTTACCTACTCTTTCTCTACAACCAATATTGATACATGAGCTAGAGCCATTTTCAAAGTAACCTTATTATAAGTGTGTATGATGCTCATAAAAACACTAGAAGAACAAATACCTATCCCAGAAACTTGTTTTCCCTTTGAAAATCCAATAAAAGTTCTTGTTTGCCACTTCAAGAGAACCTGAGTCATATTTCCATTTTTCTATAACTTCCTTTGAATAAGAATGTAATAAAGAGCTGTAGCCAGAAGAGTCACCTCAGAGCCAAACCCAAGGACTGATACTACCTCCTCAAGGACTGAAGGGACATCCAAGAAAAGGATTCTTTTCCCAAATTCCCTTTTGCTGTCTATTAACAAACAGTATAATATAATCTGCTGCTAACAATGCAAATACTTTGAGTAACCTAAATTTTGATGCAACCACAAAGAGGTCATTGGGTAGCTGGAGATAAATATAAAATTAAAGTAAAGAAGGGCTCCAATCCTCTGCCTAAATTATACTAATATTGCTAACTGGGGTGAAGAGCAACTGTGATTATACTTCTAACTTTTTTCAGTATAACCCCTTTAAAGCAGCAGAAGGGATCATGTGGGCCTGAGGGGTCATCATTATATTGCTCTTAAGTTTACCCTGAGCTAATTAGTATAATAGGATGCTATATTTAAATATGAAAGTACTTATGTTTGTTAATGTTTGCTAAGTTTATAACTTTAAAAAAGAAAATTAAAATGTTAAAAAATGAAATCATGATGAGAACTTCAAAAAAATATAAAACTTTTGACCTGGCCTATATTTTTTTATACAAAAAATCACCTCAGGAACCAAAGAACACCTCAAAAGAGTAGATTAATGATAAATAATGACCTAGTATGTTGATATAACATGTAAAAAAAAAACCTGAAAATATAGAGTATTCCCTGCAGGAATTTTTTACCAAGAAAAATTTTTTTACCAAAAAAACCACATCTAACCCTATTCCAACATTTCATATAAGAGGAGTTTAAATTTGTCATATGATCTAATCATAAATAATGAAACAATTTAACAAATTTAATAGTCAGAAGGAATACATGATAGGATCTCCTTGTTTAAAGGGGGCTCACAGGCTATCTAGTCTTACCCACCCAACCTAGATATCTCTGCCCAATGTATGATCACCAAGCATTTTCTTGAAAGTTTTCAATGAAAAGGAAAATACTACCTGCCAAAGAAACCTGTTTCACTTTGCTATAGACCTAATTATTAGTCATGTCATTCTAACATCAATCCTAAGAGTATTTTTATAACTTCTACTTATTAAAGTTCTACCCTCTGCAACAAAGTAAAACAAATCTATTACCTCTTTCATCATAAATACTTGACATTTGACACGTAATCCAAAAGTTTTATTATTATCTGATTAAATATCCTCAGTTACTTCAGCCAATACCCATTCAGTATGTTTTTGAGGCTCCTCACCAACCTAATCACCTGACAAAATCCTGATAAACCCTTCTGTTTATCAATAAAACTAAATGAAATATTCTAAATAGGTCTTTACAAGGGCAAAGTGCTATTAATTAAGTTTCATGTGATGCAACCTAAGATAGACTTAACATCTTTACTTTCATAAGCCTAAGATAGTATCTGCCACATCAGTAGGTCAGCATGTAATAAACGTTTGTTGATTGATGGATACACATTCAGCCTGTAGTCTACTAAATTCCTAGATCACATTCAAATTGTTATCTAGATAGGCCTCTTTAAAGCTTATTTCTTAAATCCAAATGTAAAATTTTACATTTCCAGGACCAGAGATTTTGCAGCTGAGAGTCTTCTTTTTCCTGCTCTTCTTTCATTTTTTATCTGTGCCAGGTTTTAAAATAAATTATTTTTAATTAGCAAAAATCTATTTTCTCTTCTTTCCTCATATGACTCCTTGGGAAAAGAAAGTAAAAGAAAACTGTAACAAATATGCAAAGACAAGCAAAACAAACCACCATATTGGTCACACCCAAAAAATAGACTTTGAATCTTGCAATCCATCTGCACCCTGAGTATCACATTTCTGTCAGGAGGCAGGTACTATGTTACATATCCTTTGAAGAATTGTCAATTTAGACATGGATATTATTCCCATAACTTTTAACCAGTCCCCTCCATTTCTTGGAAATTATCCCTTTGTCTGAGAAACATCCTGCAATTTTCCCACCAGCCAACAACTTCTCTTTTAATTTTAGCCCAATTAATTTTATTTGTACAATTTTTAAAATTACCCAAATATAATTGTCTATTTCTCTCTTCTGTGACCCTTTCTATATGTTGTTTGGTCGTGAATTCTTCCCCTATCCATAGATATGAAAGGTAATTTCTTCCTTGCTCCTCTAATTTGTATATAATGTCATCTTTAATATTTAAGTCATGTAACAATTTGAAGTTCATCCTAGTATATTATATGAGTTGTATGTCTGTGCCTGGTTCAAACTAGACTGCTTTTCAACCTGTATGTGTTGATTTGAAAAAAAAAATTCTCTCTCTCTCTCTCTCTCTCTCTCTCACACACACACACACACACACACTCACACACACACACACACACACACACACACACACACACACACACACACACACTCACAATCTGGTCTTTGAGGTCCGTGTGCAACCGCAACAGTGTCTTTAGTCACTTCTTCCTTTTTTCTACGTCAACATTGTTTCTTTGTGTTTTCAGCTTTTCAGTCTTAAGACCATCCTTCCTAGCATGACTTCCTCTTTAGAATTTGAAGTCATGGGATCCCTGTCTCTGAGACCTTTGAAATCCATTCTTCCAAAGAATAGAGTATATTTCAGACTATGCATGGCATTCATCTCCTTTACTTTCATGAATTCTAAGAAGATAGAGTGGTTATTCACCTCTAAGTCTCCAATCATTGCTTTATCAGTTCTTTATTGTTATGAAGAATGAAATCCAAAAACCTATCCCCCACATATCTTCTTCCAACTTCTAAAGGATGAAATTATCACTAAAAAGAGTAAATAAATGATGAGTTGTTCTACTTTTGGGAAAGAGACAGCTCTGATAGACTTCTGGATGACTGAATTCTCCCATATTCCGCCTCTTTACCAAGCTTATCATCTATTACCTTAACTCCTCATCTATTTATTTTTTTCCTGTCCTTGTGGTTTATAGTAATCTATAGACAACATTGCTTCTGTTCCTGCTGATCACACAAATGTTTTCCCCTAATTGTAATTCCCTTACCTCTTAGCTGACATTTTAATCTACTACAGGCCTGTTTTATGTTTAAAAGAAAATATATAATGCTATTTTAACTAAATTAGATTTTTTTTTAATTGACAGGAATATTTCCCCCTCTCTGTCCCTTCCCTCCATCACTGGGGGGAAAAATAAAAGCAAAGCAATTTTAACAAATATGCCTAGTGAAGTAAGACGAATTCCTACACTGGCCATGTCCATTAAAAAAAATGTGTCTCATTCTAGAGATTTATTGCAAATGAATAAAGTTATTATCAAAGATTGGAATTACTTAGCATATGCTCATTAATTATATTAAAGCTTTTGGAACATTAAAAATATTATCAATTATATGTTGTATGGCACTATTTATATTATAATTGATCTAGGGAAAACTGAGACAAAAAGCTTCCTTTTAGAGCCCTAAAATGTTCTACAATAGCTCTATCTTTAGGGTAAAACAAACAATTAATGATGATGAAATGAAAGTTATTTATGTAATAAGGAAAATCTGTCTAGTTTTGTCACATAGTTACCTGACCTTAGGCAAGTCACTTCACTTACACTGGAGAGGCTTTAATGTTAAATGTCTGTTTACCTCTCCTGGAAAATGAGAACAATAGTACCTGCCTTTCCTGTCTCACAAGGTTGTCATAAGGTTCAAATGAGACATATATGGCTATCATTTGAAAATTACAAAAACAACTGAATGATGGCCTAAAAGATAAGCTGATAAAACAGAATTACATTCATTTTGAGGCCCCCAGTGCAAGCATACCTGGTGTTATTACACAATGGATTTAATGAGTAGGGATTCACAATGACAATCTACCTACTATGAACTTTGTGTAAATTATGTTTCTTAGTATACTGGTGTAGGTAAGGAATTTTTATTTGTTGAGACACCTGTAATTTTAATTTAGGATGCTTATTAGAAATTATTTTATTATCTACCATTGACTAATTAAACTCACAGTTTAATCCAATTAATTTTCAGCTAATTTGGAGCCAAGATGGTAGAGAAAAGCCAGGAAATTGTCTGAGTTCTCCTAAGTTTCGCTTAGAAACAACATTAATTCAAACATCTAAAGGGATTCTGGAATGATAGAATGTACAAAAAGACAGAGAAATATCACATGAAGAACACAAAAGACATACTACAGAAGAGTAAAAGAAGGGAAGGGAAAGCATTGTTTGAACCTTACTCTCATCTGCTTTGACTCAAAGTGGGAATGACACAAACATTCAGTTGGATATAGAATATTATCATGCCCTATAGGGAAGTAGGAGGGGAAAAGGGAAAGAAAGGGGTGCATGATAGAAAGGAAGACAGACTGAGGGAGGTGGTGGTGAGAAGCAAAACATTGGTGAAGAGGTACAGGGTCAAAGGAAAAGTATAAACTGGTAAAAATAGAAGGGACAGAAATATGCAGTTAGTAATCATAACTGTGAATGTTAATGAGATGAAGTCTCCCATAAAATGGGAGCAGAAAGCAAAGTGGATTAAAAAACAGAACCCTACAATATGTTGTTTACAAGAAACACATTGGAAGCAGAGAGATAAATGTAGAATAAAGGTAAAAGGCTATATTATGCTTTAGCTGAAGTAAAAAAAAAACAACGACAGGATAACAATCGTGGTCTCAGACAAAACAAAAGTAAAAAGAGATCTAATCAAAGAGTTAAAAAAGGAAACTACATCTTACTAAAAGATGCCATAGACAATGAAGTAATAGCAATACCAAATATATCTGCACTAAGTGGTATAGAATCCAAATTCTTAGAAGAAAAGTTATGTGAAGAAATAGAGAGCAAAATAATATTAGTGGGGGATTTCAACCTCCTCCATTCAGATTTTGATAAATCTAACCACAAAATAAACAAGAAAGAAGTTAATTAGGTAAACAGAATTTTAGAAAAGTCAGATATGATAGAACTCTGAAGAAAACTGAATAAGAAAAGAAGGGAATATACCTTTTTCTCTCTGAGATATATGACACCTAAACAAAACCAATCATGTACCAAGGAATAAAACCTCACAATCAAATGTAGAAAGGCAGATATATTAGATGCACACTTTTCAGATCATGGTGCAAGAAAAATTACATGTAATAAAGGGCCATAGGAATATAGATTAAAAATTAATTGGAAACTAAATAATCTAACCCTAAAGAACAAACAACAAATCATAGGAACAATAAAAAAATTCATCACAGAAAATTTCAATAATGAGACAACACACCAAAATCCATGGGATGAAGCCAAAGCACTTCCTGGGAAAAATTTTATATCTCTAAATGTTTGGATGAATAAAATAGAGAAAAAGAAAACCAATGAATTGGGCATGCAACTAAAAAAACTAGAAAAAGGACAAGTTAAAAAATCTCCGATTATACACCAAATTAGAAATTTTGAAAATCAAAAAAGAGATTAATAAAATTGAAAGTAAGAAAACAATTAACATAATAAATAAAAATAAGAGCTGGTTTATGGGGGAAAGACCATAAAATAGATAAACTTTGGTTAATTTGATTTTTTTAAAAAAAGAAAGAAAAAAATAAATTACCAGCATCAAAAATGAAGAGGAAATTAAGTCAATAATTAGGAGCTATTTTTCCCAAGTGTATGCCAATGAATCCAACAATCTAAATAAAATGGATGAACATTTATTTATTTTTTTAAATTTATTTTATTAAATTTTTTTTGAGTCACATATTTTCTCCCCATCTTTCCCCCGCCCACCACCACAAAACAGCCATCCCAGTGTTTCTCCCCTCCCCCAGTCTATTCTCTCCTATGTCACTTTTTGGTAGGGTGGAATGGATCTCCCAACCGCAGTGCCTGTGTATCTCAAGTTCCAGCTGGATGTAGTCAATAATAATAATAATAATTGCATGTATATATATATGTATATATATATATATATATGTATACATATATACAAAGATAGATAGATAGATACACATTCATAACATTTGATTATGGAACTCCAGATTCCAGATTCTTTCTCCTCCTCCCTCACCACCCATCCCCACTGGAAGGACAAGCAATCAAATACAGGCTGAACATGTGAAATTACGCAGAAC
>JAQQSU010015018.1:0-11276 GCA_028627135.1 Pseudochirops cupreus
TGCAATTATTATTATTATTATTGACTACATCCAACTAGAACTTGAGATACACAGGCACTCCAGTTGGGAGATCCATTCTGCCCTACCAAAAAGTGACATAGGAGAGAATAGACTGGGGGAGGGGGGAAACACTGGGATGGCTGTTTTGGGATGGTAGGCGGGAGAAAGACGGGGAGAAAATATGTAACTCAAAAAAAAAATTTAATAAAAGAATAAATGTAAAAAAAAAACATTATTCTGGTAAAGGGTCCATAGGCTTCACCAGACTTTAAAAAAAAATGGACTATGATTTTAAACAAAAGATTAACAACCAATCCCTACTCTAGCCCAACACCATCATTTTCTATGTAAATTATTAGAGGCCAAAACAGTTTTGTAAAAAGATTTACCCAAAGTTACCTTTTTCAAGAGTTAGGACCCATTTCTTAACTCCTACTCCAGAGTCCTTTTCTGCTATATCTCAGTCAACTCCTGTAGTTATTACCAATGCCATAAAGGAATAAAGCCAATGACAAAAATAACCAGTACCTAAAGAAGTCTCTTCTGCAAAGTTATCAAGTATGGTGAAGTCCAAAGTAAGCGCTCGGAATGCAAATCTCAAATTTGGTGGAGCCCTAAGTCCAGATATTTTTTTCAACAAGCGCCATAAAGAAAGATGGAAAACCTGCAATTAGGTTAAAAAAAAAGATTTAGGATTATTTCTTATCAGGATAGCTCATTAAAAAAACCAAACCCGTAACTGTGGTTTTATCTGTGTAGAGAGCCCTCAATGCTTCTACAACAGTACATCTTAAAAGTTTAAAGAGTTGCCTGGTGGCATTGAAAGGTTAGGTATCTTGTCTAGGGTCTGCAACCAGTATGCGTCAGAGATGGGACTTAAACCCAGTCTTCCTGACTCTGAGACTAGCTCCCTATTGCCAGGCACAATTCATTATATTTAAATATTTAGTATGTGCAAGGCACTGGTGATCTTGGATAAGAAACCCTTCAGTCTTTGCATTATCATCTTCATTGTCACTGTTTTTGTTCTTGTTAAACTTACAATACTATCAAAAGAAATATGGAAGTTGGCAGGAGTAACCCTGTGTGTGTGTGTGTGTGTGTGTGTGTGTGTGTGTGTGTGTGCTTGAAATGACAATGGTGAATTCAGTTTTGGATGTAGTGTATTTGAGGTATGAAAGAATTGGAAAATGTCCAACAGCCTTTTGAAAATAGACGGCTAGCACTGAAGGGAAAGACCAAGGCTGGATTTGAACCATTTGAGAGTTATCTGCACAGAAGTCATAATTGAAGCCATCCACATAAATGGATGAGGTTGCCAAAATTAAGTTGACAAAGAGAGAAGAGACCAGATTCAAGATCAAAGCCTTGAGGAAATAGGATATTCATAATCAGAGGGTCGAAAGAAGAATATAAATTTAAAAAGAGAACATGAGCAGTCAGACTAGTAGGAAGAGAACAAGGAGAGGGCACTGTGTTACTGACATGGAGGGAAGAGTTTTAAAATTAAGAGTGGTAAAGACAGTTTAAAAAAAACTATATGCTATATAAATATAAGCTATATACTATATAACTATTTTTAAAAGGCCAGGAGAGAGGGGAATGAGAAAAAAGTGATTTGCTTTAGCAATTAAGATATTTTGGTGAGAAAGTTTTTATTTTTTTAAGAGCTGTTACACTATAATTAATATTCATAGATAATCTACAAACACATAGAACTAAAGAATCTATTCTCTGAATCCTAAACTTATCATACTATATTATTCTCAACCTCAAGACTTAATTTCAACTATTCCAAATACTTGCAGTGTTCTTCTGCATCCACAAATCCAAATCCTGGTCATTCTTAAAAGCCCAGCTCAACTCTTAACTTCAGAAAGTCCTTCCCTAACATTCTACTCCCTATATATCTCTTCCTTCTTTGAACCATACCAGATAGTCTGTGACATTCACTTTGGAAGGTATCAATTTTTGCCTGGCATCATTCTTTAACTTTCTTTTGCATATACCTTATCTCATTTAATTCTGAACTCTTGGAGACTAAAAGTGTCTTTCTTCTACTTGGTATTCCTATCAATGTCAAACTCAATTACAAATTATAAATAAAAACATATTGTTTCAATTTTAATAAAATAAAAAAACACTATAGCTTTAAATGTTTTTTTAATCTCACAACTTCAGAAAGTTTATCAGGATTACATATTCACTATATATGCTTTGTAATTAATTTCAATTAATCTTTTTGTTTTCAGGCCTTGAGTATGAATTTATTTTTGTATCCCTAATACTACCACAGTGTCTTACACACAGCAAGAACTCAATAGATATTTGTTAAATGATTGATTGATTGATTAAATCAAATTTGGATTTATGGAGGATAGCTTAAAATCTAAGAATGGCAAGCCAGTGGCCCGGGATAAAATATAACTAACAAGGAGTCTTATAAATTTAAATCTAATCAAAACTATTTTAAGCTGAAAAGGAGGGGAAAGGGGAAAAAATGCTTCTGTAACAACTAATCTAGAAAGGATAAAGTAGTAGTTATTTTTCATTTGTTTCAGTCATGTCCAACTCTTCATGACCCCATTTGGGGTTTTCTTGGCAAAGATACTGAAATGGTTTGGCATTTCTTTTCCAACTCATTTTACAGATGAGGAAACTGTGGTAAACAGGATTAAGTGACTTGCCCAGGGTCACATAGTTATTAGTAAGTGTCTAGGGGAAGATCTGAACTTGGGAAGATTAGTCTTCCTGACGTCAGGCCTGGCATTCTATCCACTGCACCACCTAGCTGCCTGAAGGACAGAGTCCTAGGGAATAATAACAACATTTGTGTAACATTGAAGGTATGTCGCCTCCGCAGGAAATGAAAGAAGTATATGTGATTATTCAGTCACTGTTAGCTATCAATGAACAGCAAATAATCTTTAACCTTTAAGAAAAGCATCACAGAACTGGAGAATTATCTTACCTAAAGGGAAAAGAGTATAGAATAAATTATAGCTCAATGAGCTTTACTTTCATTCCTTACAAAATTCTAGAACATATTATTAAAAATGATGGTTAATGAATATTGAGAAAAAGAAACTATGATAAAAATAATATTAGTAAGCAAGGCTTGATAAAGAACAGGTAATGCCTAAGTAACTTCACTTTCTTTTTTGATTATTACTAGACTGGTAGATGAGTCCCTCATTCTATTCTTATTGAAAAAACTGGGAGATATGGATTACACAATGCTGTAATTAGGTGAATTCAGAAATAGTTCAGTGGTCAAAGCCAAGGAGAATTAATGGTTCGGTATCGGCTTGAAAGAAGATTTCCAGTGGTACACCACAGGATTCTTTACTTGGTTTTATGCCATTTAATACGTTTATCAATGTCTTGATTAAGGGGATAGATGGAATACTTGTTAAATCTGCTATGACGTAGAACAGCTAGCATATTATGTAACAGGATCAGCATCCATAAAGATCTTGAGATATGAGAAAATTGGGTTGAATCTAATAAGGGGGCAGCTAGATAATGCAGGATAGAGAAGCTTAGCATAAAGAAGATCTGAGTTCAAATCCCACTTCATATACTTATTAGCTATGTGATGCTGGGCAAGTTAAATAACCTCTGTCTGCCTCAGTTTTCTCCAGGGTAAAATGGAGGTAATAAAAACTACCTTCCAGGATTGTTATGAAGATCAAATATGATAATTATTATAAAGCACTTAGCACACTGGTTGATACATAGTGTTATATAAATGTTATCATTAGATGAGATTTTGTAAGATAATTTGTACTATCTTACTTGTGTTCAAAAAAAAAATCTACTTCCTAACTAAATGCTGGTAGATGAAGGCCCAGAAAGAAGTTCAATGAACATAGAGAGTGAAATGGAAAACAAAAAAGCTCATGTAAATTTAGTTTGCATTGAGAAGCACAAGATCTGGGAAAAGGCAGGAAGGAATCCACCTATTACTCATCCTTGGTCAGGCTACATTTTTCAAGGACACTGTTGATTTCTAATCGTCTCATTTTAAGAAGGCCACTCATAAGTTAGAGCCTCTAGTGAAGAGGGTTACAAGATTAAATCAAATGAACACAGGTTGAAAGAAACAATGATAGCCTTTAGAAGAGAAGATTTGTGGGATGAAAAATTTGAAGGGTCAACATATGGAAGAAGGACATATGTGCTCTGTTCAGCCCAAAGGGACATAATTATGAATAGTGGTTAAAAGTTGTACAGACACATGTTTAGATTTCATGTAAGTGGAAACATCTTATCAGTTAGAAATTGTCAAATCTGGAATAGGTTGTCTTAGCAGAATAGCAAAAATAATGATAATGATAATGATGATGACGACGACGACGACGATGATGATGATGATGATGATGAAAAAGAATTTAGTATTTATACAGTGCCTACTATGTGCCAGGCACTACAATTTTATTATCTCATTTGGTCATCACAACAACCCTGGGAGGTAGGTGCTATTATTAGCCCCATTTTGCAGTTGAAGAAACTGAGGCAAACAGAGATTAAGTGATTTTCCTAGTGTCCCACAGCTAGTAAGCATCAGATGGCAATTTTGGACTCAGGTCCTCCTGACAACAGTGCTCTACCTCACTGTGCCATCTAGCTGCCCATAGGTAGTACATTCCCCTCATTGAAGGACTTTAGCGAAAGGACATATGCTGACTTTTCTGGTGGAAAGGATTACTGTTCAGTAATGTATTGAACAAGATGGCACCCAAGCTCCCTTATAACTTCGAGATACACTGATACTGGGAAATAATGAGGTCACAAAATAATTATCCAGGGACTTCATACTATAGAATTAGATGGTTCCTTTCATAGCATACCAATAATTTAATATTAAGGAAAAAATAACAAAGTACAATGTAACCAAAACCTGGTGCCATCCTTTCATAAACAAGATATGTACAACCATTTACCCTGAAGTGTTGTTCCGAGAGCTCGCGATTATTAAGGTTTGGGGGATAGTGAGCCATTCGTAATTCTTTCATAGCAACAGCAAGTTTTTCCTTATCTCTGAAATTATTCATAACATGTCCAAGAGCTTTTAAGATTTTCACACCATGGTCTACGAATTGTAGGCTTTCCTGTGGAGACATATGACAGACAACTATTATCACCAGAAGTTATTAAAGTCTTATCTTGTAGCCATTTTATTTCTACTACTATGTTTTTTTAATCTGAACATGAGATTTCATTCATATATTGATAAATTTCATCTACTGCAGAGAAGCACCTATTTTGTAACTTAGTCTTACAGAGCCATTTGAGGAGTTAAATGTGGCTTATCCAAGATCACAGAGCCCATATGTATCAGAGTCAGGACTTGACCTGAAATCTTCCTGCTCTGAGAACAGCTCTCTATTCATTACACCACACTGACTCTCATATTTAATAATGTTACCATTGCTAAATCATTCAATTATTTACTTAATTATAGGTTCACAGACTCCAAGACAGGAAATGACTTTGTTCCTTTCCACTGAGATGACACAAATAATATAAATACAGTAATATGCAAAATGAACGTGCTACAATACTGAAAATTCTATAATATTTCAATTTTTGTTTACCTTGCTTTGTTCTAATTTATGAAAATTTGATTAATGAAAAAAGAAAAGGATTATCATACATCTCCTAAAAGAATTCATTTTTCAAATAGTTCTGCTATATTTACCCATTGTTTCCATATCATTCACTACCTTTTGGTATGAATGTCAAAGAAACGTAAAGCTAAATTGGTGGGGGATCATGCTAACTAACTAAATAAACAAATTAAGAGAAGACAGCTAAGAAATGAAAATTACAGTTAACATGAAAAATATTTTACTAAAAATTCAGTTTATTTTTCTGAAGTACATCAGTTGCATAAAAAGAGGTGTTCCTACCTCTCAACTCTTCAAGAAAGGGAATGATTTTATCCACATCTATAATATACATTTGGGTATTTAAATCATTTAAACCCTCCAACAGGATATAGCAGAGCTAGTATTGATATGAATACTAATGATATAAATATATCATATCCCCAAACTGCAAAACTGAGAGGCTCTAGTATTACAGACTGTTTCAAAGCACATATCCAAGGCCAATCTAAAAAATGGTTTTCTATAAAATTTGCAACCATATAATTTTTAATTAAGTCAACATAATTTAAATTGAGTATGATCATAATCCCTTGCTTAATCCTTTGTTTAATGACTTTGGAGGATAAACCTCATCTTCATTTCAAGTTTACAGATTTTTAAAACGAGACATAAAGTTAGAGAGGAGGGAGAAAAAACTGTCAATCAATAGGGAGCTGAGTTGACAAGTTCACTTCTCCCTTTTCTTTTTTAAATCTGGGGGAAAAAAAACAGAATCACTTGTTGAAATTGAAGAGTTAGGCACCAGACTGCATCTCATACAAAACTCCCACAAATGCTTTTAGTGGCTCCTTGAATTATGGTGCTTGTTGACACTGTTCAATCTTGTTACCTTTTCAAGTGTTAATATAGGTATGCATTAAAATCTTGCATCAACTACTTTGAGTTGAATTTATTTTTATATTGCAGTAAAAGCTAAGTTCCTTGAGAACAGGGATTATTTCATTTTTGTCTTTGTATTCCCAAGGCTATCAAAATACCTTATTCATAATTTGTTGCATTAAATTATCACTGGGAATCTCTCATAGTCATATTTTATGCTTTAAAACTTATGAAATTGGGGCAGCTAGGTGGCACAGTGAATGGAGTACCGGCGCTGGAGTCAGGAGGACCCGAGTTCAAATTCAGCCTCAGAAACTTAATACTTACTAGCCATGTGACCTCGGGCAAGTCACTTACCCTCAACTGCCCTGCCTTCCCCCCTCCAAAAAAAAATAAAAGCAAAAAAAAAAAAAACCTTGTGAAATTTTAATGATAAAAGAATAGTTCCCTTTATTTGTTTCTATGATAACTTAGAAGTCTCTTGCATGAAAATTACATTTTAAATTATATATTTTATCTCAATAAAATGAAGATATTTTAGTCCATCAACAAGCAATGCTAAGTGCTAAGGATAAAAAGAAAGGCAAAGAAACAGTCTCATCTCTCAAGGAGTTCACAATCCAGTCATCTTTTTCTTTCTGAATCAATTCTGTACTTATCCTTCAGGTTCCAAGTTCTGAATACAAAAAACAACTGAAAGTTTTCAGTAGCCCAAGGGAAGCAATGGCCAACAATTACGTCTAAAAAAAATTGTTATAAAATGTACCTTCTCAAAATAAGGCAGAACAGCATCTTCTTCTCCAAAAATAAAGGATACCATGCTGCACAGGTGAATATGATGTCCTACGGGTGAATGTGCAGTAAAAATTAACATATGCCGCCTAAAAAGAGAAGACAGAATAGGAAAACTAAATATTCTCTTTGAAGTAGACAGTGTTCGTTTTAGGAAGCAAATTTAGAAGGCAACTATGTGTCCCTCTAAGTCTAAGAATGCTAAGAAGTCTAATAAACAATCTAAGCAGATGGGAATATAATTTTCTGCTGGCAAAGACTAAAGGGATAAATAAGAAAATTTTACAGCTGACTAGGACCACAGAAAAGGGGTCCAGATGTTATCATTCCTACAGTGAAGAAATCATTCTCAATTAAACATTTCCATTCATTTTTCAAAATGTATCTCCTGCTACCAAGAATATCATACTAAAGGGAATTCCTTAACACTTAAATTATTCAAGGATGGTTGTTAACTCATTTTTTTTGTTTTCTTAACTAGACTATAAGCTCCTAAAGGGTCTAGACTATTTCCTGTACAGGGTGTCTCTAAAGTCTGGACACACACGAAATCTCATTAACTATGCATGTTTTCAAAGAATGAAATTAATGAAATTTTCAACAATATTTTATTTAATTAGTATAAATTTTAGCCATGACAATTTCATATGGAATAAAAGCTTTCAATAGCTATTGGGAACTATTTTCCATATTAATGAGATTAATTTAATTTAATTAATGAGATTTCCTATGTGTCTCCTATGTGTTCCTATGAAATCTCATTTATGCTAATTAAATAAAATGTTGTTGAAAATTTCATTCATTTCATTTCTTGAAAATATGCACAGTTAATGAGATTTTCCATGTGTCCAGACTTTAGGGACACCCTGTATTTTAACATTCCCCATAGACCTAGCATATTGCTAGGCTTATAACAGCAATTCCCTGAATTGTTGGGGAAAAAGAAAAGTAAAACCAGCCTTTGATTAATTCATTAACTTAGGCTGGCCCCAGTGGTATAATCACTACTTTCTTGATTAACTCCTTTAGCAGATAATAAATAGGCAGGTGTAAGGAGGCCCCTTTTTGTCTTTCTTATCCTAATTCTGAGCAAACTGAGTCACATCTTAAATATGGAACAAGTCTCTTTCATATTTTGGTGGTGCCTCCTGCACATGAAAGGGCCAGGAGTATAGATGAAAAGGGAAGTCATCACAACCTTGATCCCTGGACTTAGAATTATCTCTCTTGCAGTACTTGTTTCAATTTGTCTTCCCTTGCTTGCTCACCTCCATGGAACAAGACACTTATAGTGGAGCTGACGAAAAAGTAAGAAATACCAAACTTCAGACCTTTTTGTTATTGGACAAATGACTTTTACCTGTTTTATACTCGAGTCTTCAGAGGTAAAAAAGTGTGAACTCTGTAGAATAATACCTCTTATATACACGTATATGTAGAATAACTGCATATATCATATGTATGTATATGTATGTATATGTGTGTATGTGTGCGTGTGTGTGTGTATGAATGATATATATCTGACCAAGGTGCCCCAAACTCAGGAGTCCAAAGAAAAGACTAAATCTAAGAGCACGAGTTAGCTGTAGTGACTCTCTTTTTTGTTCTAATGGGCTTGGCATCCTGGGGCTGAAAATGGCCTTCTAGGGCAAGAGTTCTTAACTTTTTTGTGTGACACTGATCCTTTGGATTTTGGAGAAGCCTACAGACCTCTTCTTAGAATAATGTCTTAAAAATACATAAAATACACAATATTTAAAAAGAAATCATTTATACTGAAATATCATTATCAAAATATATATTTTTTAAAGTTCATGGACTCCAGGTTAGGAATTCTTGTCTAGGGAAATGAGTAAGCAGAAAAGGCATATTTCTAGGGTAACAAGACAAGAAGCTTTCCCCTGGTTCTTGGAGCACAAGTTGTTCTGCCTTTTCTAAAAAACAGAAGTAGGAGAAAAGTATCAATAGGAGGGGCAGAGCCAAGATGGCAGAGTAGAAGCAGGAAATTCCATGAGCTCTAAGCACAATCACCTACAATACCTGTAAAATATGATTCTAAACAAATTTTAGAGCTACAGAATCCACAAAGTGACAAAAACAAATCTCTTGCTGAAGCCAGGCTGGCAGGCCGACAGAAAGGGTCTATTACACCAGATAGGGAGCTGAGCGTAGCCCTACATGAGCTGCACAGAGCCCTGGGAGGCTCTGACCTGAACCACAAACAAACCTGAGCAGACTTCAAAAGAGTGAATTACCAGCAGCTGTGGCAGTTTCCAGACTTCTCAACCCATAAACGCCAAAGAAAAAGTAAAAGGGCAGTGGAGAACTCTGTTGGAACTGGGTGACAGAAGAGCACAGTCCAGCCCCTACCCCTGGGGCAAGAGGTGGCAGAGGCACAGTAGCTACAGCTGCTGATGCATGGCTGCCTCCAGAGCTCCTGGCCTGCAGATCATAGGGGACCAAGCAACCATGCAGAGGGTAATTTTTCTTGCTTTGACCTATCAAGGGCTTGGGTGGTGGTCCTGGGGTGTATGACCAGTATGCCAGAGCTTGTGGTGGCTCCTGAGAGGGTGCCCTCCTCAGACCTCTGACAACATTTGTGAAAACCCCAGTGATTTAGGACAAAGCTCTCCACTCTGGAAGCAAAGTTCTACCATGGCAAAGAGTTCAAAAGTCAATTAATTGGCTGGGAAGATGAGCAAGCAGAGGAAACACAATGAAACCATAGAATCCTTTTTAGGGGACAGAAAGGATCAAAACATGGAACCAGAAGAAGTCAACAAAGGCAAAACTCCTGCATCAAAAGCTTCCAAGAAAAATATGAACTGAATACAGGCCATGGAGGAGCTCAAGAAGGATTTTGAAAATCAAGTAAGAGAAGTGCAGGAAAAATTGGGAAGAGAAATGAGAAAGATGCAAGAAAATCATGAAAAGAGAGTCAATAGCCTGCTCAAAGAGACCCAAAAAATACTGAAGAAAATAACACCTTAGAAAATAGACTCAAACGGCAAAAGAGGCCCAAAAAGCCAATGAGGAGAAGAATGTCTTCAAAAGTTGAATTGTCCAGATGGAAAAGGAATTTCAAAAATTCACTAAAGAGAATAATTCCTTCAAAATTAGATTAGAGCAAATGGAAGGTAATGACTTTATGAGAAATCAAGATACCATTAAAAAGATCCAAAGAAATGAAAAAATAGAAGGCAATGTGAAATATCTCATTGGAAAAACCACTGACCTGGAAAATAGATCCAGGAGAGATAATTTTAAAATTACTGGACTACCTGAAAACCATGATCAAAAATAGAACCTGGAAATCATCCTTCAGGAAATTCTCAAGGAAAATTGCCCTGATATTCTAGAATTAGAGGGCAAAATAGAAATTGAAAGAATTCACTGATTGCCTCTTGAAAAAGATCTCAAAAGAAGAAACACCTAAGAATATCATAGCCAAATTCCAGAGTTCCCAGGTCAAGAAGAAAATACTACAAGCTGCCAGGAAGAAACAATTTGAGTGTTGTGGAAACACTATCAGGGTAACACAAGACCTAGCAGCTTCTACATTAAAGGATCAAAGGGAGATTTTCCAGAGGTCAAAGGAGCTAAGATTAAAACCAAGAATCACCTACCCAGCAAAAATGAATATAAGGTTTCAGGGGGAAATATGGTCATTCACTGAAATAGAGGACTTTCAAGCAATCTTTTTTTTTTAATATTTTATTTTATTTATTTTAGTTTACATCATTCATTTCCATGAGATTTTGAGTTACAAATTTTCTCCCCATCTTTCCCCCACACCCCCCTCAAAACGGCCATCCCCTTGCATGACCCCTCCCCCAATCTAATCTCTCCTATGTCCTCCCCCATCACTCCTCTAACTTTCTGATAGGGCAGGATGAATCTCCCTTCCACAGTGCCTGTGAATCTTAAGTTCCAGTTGGATGTAGTTAATAATAATAGTAATAATAATTGTATATGTGTGTGTATATATGT
>JAQQSU010015019.1:0-11276 GCA_028627135.1 Pseudochirops cupreus
CAGAGGGGCAATGGGGGAAGACATAGGAGAGAGCAGATTGGGGGAGGGGTTATACAGTGAGATCACTGTTTTGGGGTGGTGGATAGGGGAAAGATGGGGAGAAAATTTGTAACTCAAAATCTCGTGGAAATGAGTGATGTAAACAAGAAAATAAATGAATTAAACAGTCAAGGATATTTATCCTGTCATATTTGGAATATCATGTGTCCCTGACTTTTTTTCCCTTCTATAGAAAATTTTCTATGATCAGAGCAAGCAGTCAGCAAAAGATATGTTAGCTTACTGGGAAATGTAATATTTTTCATCTAAAATTAGAACATGGGCAGAAAGTTATACAAACTACTTAAGATTAAACTTTGTGATATCCAGGAATTCTGCAAGTATCTAGGAATTCAATCTGTAATAATACTTAGGGAATTTATGTTACTCAAGGACACTTAGTTTAATCAATTCCAATTTTAAAGGTTTATTGTTGCTTTGAGGGGAAAAAAGAAAGATATCATTTAAAACTTTCCAATTAATTTTTCTTTCATAAAGGTTTAGTGATTATTCCTCTTAACACTAGGATAAATTCAAACTGTTTTTAAAGAAAGGAAATACTTTTAGAAGAGATGTTTTGAAGGGATTTGTGTGTTATACTTTTTAAGGTTTTGTAAATTGCAAGATGAATTATTGTCAAACTAAAGCAAGAAGTTGTAAAGCAGAAGAGATCTTGCTGTTTTGATCTGAATTTGTGGTGATTGCATGGCTGAAGCAAAAGTTAACATTTGTATCTGAACATATAAGTGAAAATTTTAGATTCCTGAAGTATCACACTCTTCCAGACTGAGTATAATTAGGGGAAAATAAACAAACTCGCAATGACATAAATCCTTCAGTCTGTGGGGTGTAGCCAGTAACTCCTCTGCTTTGTGAAGCTAGAATTCCAGTACACAGTTATGTTTGCAAAAGAATAACAACTTACAAGGTATCTTGTTTTATGGTTAAAAATGCAAAGGAAGGCTGAATAAACTGGATAATGGGTTTGGGAGATTTGGAAAGATAGATAAAGGTTTGATTAGAAATCTGAAAGGAAGATAAGAAGGTTTGGGGACAAATGGAGTTTATCCAAGCCCCTCCTGTCTCTAGAGCAGTGGTTCTCAATCTTCCTAATGCCGCGACCCTTTAATACAGCTCCTCATGTTGTGGTGACCCCCAACCATAAAATTATTTTCATTGCTACTTCATAACTGTAATTTTGCTACCATGAATACCCCTGCTCCTGAGTGAACATCTAAGCCACAGGACCTGAAGAGGACGACATCAGATGCAGACGGCTTTCCCAAGAGTCTGGACCAGGCCTGCACAGGAACTGCCACAGCTTTAGCTTATTGTTCTGCATTCTCTTTGTGCTACCTTGATCCCCCTGGCAGCCTGCTCCTCTCCCTTTATTGCAACTGACTTACATATGGGGGGGATATCCAGCTGTTTAGCTATTATCCTAAGTGCCCCGTTTCAGGAAGTGATTGGGAAAACCCTGAAATCACCTAGATAAGGATACTGGAAAAGCTGAGAAGAGAGATTTTTTTCATGCCTTCTTTGGCCTTAGAACGAAATCTCAGATTTGTTCTTGACCAAAAGCGACAAAATGATAATCATTTAATAGCATATTTTAGCCAGAGTCTGATCTAATCAAACAAACAGCTTTTCCCTGTGTCAGCAACTTCAAAGACCCGAGGTGAGATTCACCTTATCTTGGGACTTACTACATCGTGAGACCATACAATGTAAATAGACCCTGCTCTGGTTCTTGTCAATTTGCATTTACAACCAAGGAACTGTGTATCACATACAGGTGGTAACAAATGGAAGTCATAAAGTTTTGTGACATGGTCATCCTGACCTGGGATGGTTCTGAAATGTATAGTTTTGTGATTCCTCTGTTCACCAGTCAGGACTTTAGTCCTGCATTCCTTGGGCAAGTAATGCTAGCCTTAAGGGAATAATGAGGAATAAATAATGTAATTTTATATTACTATCTGTCTGTCTCTTTAACCAAACTTTTAAAGGGTTGACACCTTCAAGTTCCAACTAAAACCCGACCTCCTTCCCCAATCCTTCTTCATCTTAATGCCTTCCCTTTGCTAACTATCTCCTATTTATCCCCGATACAGCTTGTTTGGGGCCTCATCCATTAGACTGTTAGCTCCTTGAGGGCAGGGACTGTCTTTTGCTTTTGTTTTTATCCCCAGCATTTAGCACAGCGCCTGGTACTGACTGAATGACTGATGCTGAAGTGCTAAGTAGCAGGGCCCAGGAAAGTCCTCGGATTTGGAGTCAAGGGCCTGAGTTTTGTGAGAGATAGCAAAGAGCTAAGTTTCCACAGAACTGCTAAAAGTTACTGAAGTAGAACTGCTGATAAGGGGAGTTAGCAGACAGCAGGTGGAACTGACCAGTCTGAAGGCAGACAAAGGCCCTGAGAGCCCTTCAGACCAGGATAAGGACGGATCCAGTTTAAAATGGTAGAGGTCAATGACCAGATATTCCTAAATTACTGCTGTCCTTGCTTAATAAACCTCATGCATATTATCCGCCACACCCCACACAGAAGTCGAGCCTTATGAGCAGAACATGGGATGCCAGACCAAGGAAGGGGGTCATGCTTGTACTGTCCAGCAGAAATCTGTAGTGGGCACACGCAGAAGAGTATAATCTTGAAGAGAATGGACCAATCTGTCCTCTAAAGGGAGGGTTCTGAGATGAACCAACAGCACAAAGCTCTTCTCGCTTTGGTAGTCAGGACTCCTCCTTCCTAAAGAAGGGCTTCTGGCCAGGCTTCTCAATGTCACCTCAATAAACTTCTTTGGATAACCAAACTTCAGTATCAATTGTGTTTGTGTTTACAACAGTTTGAATCCCCAGTCTCTCCCCTCTGCACTCTGCCCAAAAGACAGCTTGGACAAGATGACTTTTTAACTCTGCCCTCTGGTGGTAAAATCCTGTGAGGACCAGTTCCTCAGGGGCTGCACAAGTCAGAGAGGATGTTGGGGGGGCATCTCTGCAGAGCCACAGCTCTTCTGGCTCCACTGAGAGCAGAACCAGAAAATGGCTGGGGGAGGTAGCAGAGGCCCTCAGAATTCCTGTTCAGAGGCACACCCAGAAAAGGAGAGCTGTCCCCCCCAGGGATCAGGGAAGCCACAGCCCCAGGGCCAGAGGAGACCTGAGAAAGAGCTCTCTAGACCCAGGAAGCATGCTCACCAGATCTGGAGCACAGGAAAGCAGGAATGCATGGCACAGGGAGAAAGGGGGGCATGCAGGGGCAAGGGGGCACCAGGAAGAGGGAGGACATGAAGACAGCAGAAGGAGCAGGCAGGGCTGGGTCACAGGCACTGGTCATGTTTGGGCAGGCCAGGGCAGAAGACAACATGACGTTAGGAGGGGCCAGCAGATGGAGAGATGGACCCAGAGACACAGGAGAGAATGGAGAATCCTGGGTCCTAGAGCTGGACCCACTAGTGACACTTCTGAGGCATAGTGCAAGGCCTGAAGCCTGAGGCCAGGCTATTTTCCAGGACATCAGGCCAGATACTAAGATCCCCAAGGATGTGTGCAGATGGAGAACAGGGCCCTGAGCTCAGGAAAAAGGACAGGGGATGACCTGGAGGATGGTGGGGGAGTACTCGGGGAAAGCTGCCATCCCCTTGTTCCATCCAGGAGATCATGTCCAGTTTGGAGACAGGCAACCCTGTGATGTAGAGAGAGGAGAGGCCTCGATGTGTGCTGGAGACCGAGAGCCACCCTGAGCTCAGGCCCAGCCCCTTGGTGGGACAGCCCCGGCCCAGGACAGCTTTGAGCCACTGACCTATCCTACAGGTCACCCAAGCACCCCATTCTATGGATGAAGAAACTACAAGGCAGATAAGGGAATGAATCCAATGAGGGCTGTCAGGAGCCCACAGGGACTTGACTGACCTCCCCTAGGGCTTTGGCCTTTCAGCCCCCAGAGATGCTAACCCTATCTCTCCCCTTTCTCCCCCCAGGCAAATATGGGCCTGGGGAGATGTGGGGAGAAGCCTTCTTACCCAGGGAGATCAGGTTCCGGTAGGTCTCCAGCATCACTTCCCAGTACAGCTGCCTCTGAGAGGGGCCCAGCCACCCCCACTCCTCAGGTGTGAAGTCCACGGCCACATCCTTGAAGGTCACGGGCTCCTGAAACACCAAACACACGCCTGCTAGCCCCTGAACAAAAGGACTGAGACCCCCAGGGGCCCCAGATGGGGCCAGGCTAGGCCAGGCACTCAGGGCTTCTACCAAGGGTCTCCTGGGGAAGGAGTGCAGTCCAGATGCAGGACACATCACAGTCTCTGCCTTAAGGAGCTGACGGTCTTCTTGGGGAAGGGGACACTCAGCCATGGAAAAGACCAGACTAGGCCAGATACAAAGAAGACTGGTCTGGGGGACCAGAAAAAAAAGACATTGTCCACCAGTGTCTTGTTGGCAAGGGGCAGGTGCCCAGGAGGAAGGGAGTGACCCTGGCTACTGTGAACCACCCAGGATGAGCAGCAGCTAAGGGAGCCTGGGGGCAGCCATGAGGAGGCAAGGAGCTTCAGTACCCCACAAGCCAGGCTAGCAGTCCCCATGCAGGAAGCAGGGGACAGCAGGGAGCCATGGGGTTCTATCACCCTCCCAGGATCCCCAGGGAGCAGCAGAGACAGCAAGGGCCACTACAGGCACAAGGAGAGGGCCCTGAGATCTGAGGATATTTTAGGAAGGCAAGAGGAAACCCCAACTCACCTTCAAAGTGTCTGCCAGGGGCCCAGTGGGGGCCATGCCTTCATCCACCTTGTCCACTGGGGTATGGGTGTGGGCTGTGGCCTCAGAGAGCAGAGCTGGGGGAGGACAAAGGGGCCATGAGGGAGAGCAGCCCCAGACCCACATGGCCCCACCCCACTGGGAGGACAAAATGCCCCAGGATGGGGAGAGGAAGAAGCATGGGGAGGCTGAAGACTCATTTCTACAGCCAACAGGTAACACTGTGCAGGTCACGGTGGCCATTTTTCAGGTGGGGAAACTGAGCTTCAGAATGAGCTATGACAGCCCTAGATCGTAGAGCCAGTGAGGACAGAGGTGCCATGACTGAGACCAAGACCTGGCCCTGCTCATGATACTGTGGGGCCCCCAGTCAGGGGTGGGGAGCAGGAAGGGGAGGGTCAGGGCACCAGAGCTAGGGGACGCCCCTGTCCTCGGCCCCTTGGGCCCTCAGGCAGCTTCTCCCCATCCCCCTCCCTTCCATCCTGGCCTTTCCCCTCCCAGGCTGTGCCTGGCTAGTACTACCCAGACCCCAACCCAAGATCAAGGCCCAGCTCACACAAGCCATGGAAAACCATTTCTCTCCTCTGCCTTCACCTTCATTGTCCTATTTTTTTTTTCTTTTTTGGAGGGGGGAAGGCAGGGCAATTGGGATTAAATGACTTGCCCAAGGTCACATGGCTCGTAAGTGTTAAGGGTCTGAAGCCAGATTTGAACTCAGGTCCTCCTGACTTCAGGGTCAGTGCTCTATTCACTGCACAACCTAGCCGCCCCTATTGTCCTGTTCTTATGAGGGGCAGATAACAACACCCCTCCTACCCCATCCCTCCTTCCCAGGAGGTAACTAGAGTCAAGGTCCCTTGATGCATCACTGGCTGGGGATGTAGCCTCTCATCCTGCTTAGAAGAGCAGGAAGTCAGAAGCTACAATTCTTACTGCATGGTGGGGGACACACAAAACCCTCCACCTCTCACTGCAGGCATTTCCTCTAGCCATACCTCATGCTTGGTCACTCTCTACCACTTCCTTCCACCTACTGACTTCCCTAGCTTCCTTCAAGGCTCAACTAAGATCCTACCTTCTGCAGGAAGTCTCTTCTACCTCCAGTGCCTCCACTCTGCTAATCACCCCAAGTTTTCCTAGAAAGAGCTTATTTGGTAAACACGTTTGTGGTCTTCCCTGTTGGAATGTAAGCTCTATGGGACTGCCTTTTGCCTCTTTTTTAATCCCCATGTAGCACCTGGCACATAATAGGTACTTAAATATTTACTGACTTAATAACTGATTGAAAGAATTCTCTTATCTGACCCTCACAGCAACCTTCAAGGTAGGTACCATTATTATCCCTATGTTACAGATGAGGAAACTGAGGCAGACA
The DNA here is from genome assembly GCA_028627135.1 of Pseudochirops cupreus. NCBI lineage: Eukaryota > Metazoa > Chordata > Mammalia > Diprotodontia > Pseudocheiridae > Pseudochirops > Pseudochirops cupreus. Next base: position 6,167 of record JAQQSU010015019.1, read on the forward strand.
GAGGTTCAGTGACTTGTCCAGGGTTACCCAGGTAGCAAGGCAGAATTGCAGCTCAGATCTTCCTAATTCCTAGCCCAGTGCTCCATACACTGCACCACCAGCTGTCTCAAAACCAGGAATTCTTGGGGGGTGGAGGTGTACCTACCAAAGGGTGATGCCTGAGGCTATGATGGCTGAGCAGACGGTCAGGAAAAACTGTCTGTTGCCTGTTTTTGTATTCCCAGTGCAGTGTCTGGAACAGGGGAGGCACTTAATAAATGTATAAAGATTGATGAAATGGAGCATTTTGCATTTGTTCCTAGAGGCAACAGAAAGCCACTGAAGGTTATGGGGGGGGGTGTTATAAAAAGGGAAAGATATGGTCACACTTTCACTTTAAGAAAATCCCTCTGGTCACTGAATGGAGGATGGACTGAAGTGGAGAGAGAATAGAGGCAAGTATTGCAAAACCCAGGTGTGAGGTGATGAGGGCCTGTTCCTGGGTAGGGCAGTATCAGAGGAGAGAAAGAGGAGTATCAGAGAGATGTTGCCCAGGTGAAATGGACCATAAGTGCTACAGAGGTGAAACAGACCAGAGATGCAGCAGAGGTGAAATGGACCAGAGCTGGTGCAGAGATGAAATGGACCAGAGATGCTTCAGAAGTGAAATGGATTAGAGATGTTACAGAGGTAAAATGGACTAAAGATAATACAAAGATGAAATGGACCAGAACTGATCCAGGGATGAAACCCAGGGGAGATGCAGCCGATGTGAAATGGACCAGAGGTGCTGCAGAGGTCAAATTGGCAGTCCTTGAAACCACATTGGATCTGAGGAATGAGAAAGAGTGAGAAGTCCAGGATGACTCCTAGGTTCTGATCCTGAAGGACTTACAGGATGGGGGTGACCTCTACAGTATAGGAGGAGATGGGAGGAGGGATTAGGGGGAGAGATAATGGGTTCTAATGTGGACATGTTGAGTTTAAGCTCTCTACTGGACATCATGTTTAAGATGTCTGAAAGGCAGCTGAAGATCTGAGATCAGCAGGGAATTTGGGGCAGGAGAGGTAAACTTGAGAATCATCAGCAAAGAGATATTAATCGATGGGAGCCAATGAGGTCATCAAGTAAAGTAATATGGAGAAAGAAGAGAAAAGGGACCAGAACAGAGCACTGAGGGACACCTAGGGTTAGAGGGCATGGTCTAGAGGTGGAGCAAGCAAAGGACACCCAAAAGAAGTGGTCAGAAAAAGAAGGGGAAAATCAGGAGAGAGTGGATGTCCTGAAAACCTAGAGATAGTCAGTGGGGATGGGAGGGTCAACAGAGGGTTTTTTCAAGATGGAGGAGAAACAGGCATGTTTCTAGGCTGGGAGAGAGGGAGAGATAAAAGATAAATGAGAGGGGGGACAGATGGGGGTAAGCTATTGGAGGAAATGGGATACAAGAGGATCACTTGAGCAGGTTGAGGGGTCAGCCTTGGTCAGAGATCAGGCCACGTTACCATGGGAGATGGAGGAAGGAGGAGAGGGGCAGAAGGCACCTGAAGGCTGAGAGGTGAGGAAGAGGAGAGAAGGAGCTCATGGTGAATGGTCCCCCTTCTTTTGTAAAATAGGAGTCAAGGTCAAATCTGAGAGAGTGGGGGAAGAGAGAGAGGGACCTGATGAGGGAGGTAGAGCAGGACTACCTGCCAGCAGGGAGGGCCCAGTGTGGGGTGTCAGAGCCTGGTTATCCCCACCTTCATTCACCATCATGTGTATGTGTGAAGGAGGTAAATGGTAGAGTGAGCCTAGGTTGAGGCTTGGGGGTATGGGGGGATATGACGAGGTCGAGGGATTCACGAGAGGACAACATTGGAGAGCTGAGCTCGTTCCCCAAAGGGTCCAAATGGGAAGAAGAAGAGGGAGTGGCTGGTGCAGGGAAGGCTGAGGGGTCAGGAAGGGGAGAGTTATGTAAGGGAAGCCAGAGGGAGAGGGGAAAAGACCCTATCCTTTGGATAAGGGGATTCCAGAATTCTAGATCATGGAGGTCCTACATTTGCGGTTGATGCCAAGATCCAGGGTGTGGCTGAGGGGAGTGGAGGTGAGCAGGGGGAGAAACTGAGAGGTCTGGGGGTCTGAGGAAGAATCAGGTCTATGTGGGAGTCCCCTGGTAGAAGGGCAGGGGCTGTACTGTTCCTGTGGAGGGAGGAGGGGCACATTGTGTGTGACCAGCACGGACCCCAGAAGTCACTGAGTGGTGGAGGAAGGGGGAGAAGCTGGGAGCGACAATGGGGGACAGGAAGGGGTGTCCAGGACTGAAGAGCACAGCACAGGGAGCTGTTCTCTCTCCTTCCCTGGTCCTTAGTAGAATCTCAGAGTCTTCCCCAGGATCCCCTAAGCTGGCAAGCGGGAGGGAAGGTCTTGCTTTATCTGCATCCCCACTTGGACGCTATAAAGGCTGAAGACCTGCTTCTGCATTCCACTCCATGATTTCTCATAGCTCAGAGAGGGGAAACTGAGGCTCAGGCAAAGGAAGGAACATGCCATAATGATTCAAACCCGGCACCCCTAACTCCAAATTCCCCTCTCACCTGCCTGCTCAAACATCAGGGCCAGCGGGGCTCCCAGGGTCCGCATCCTGGCCCGGGTCCTCTGGCCTTGGGGCTTCCTGCTGTGGGCAGAAGGAGGGGGACGTCAGCAGGCGGGAGCCCCGGGAGTCCGAGCTGACTGGAGAACCGCTCCCAGCACTGTCTCCTGAGTCAGAAGAGGAGCCTGAGGCCCAAGAGGCCCCCTGCCCACCGGGCCAGCAGCCAAAAGAAAGGCTGGCATTGCTGGGACGGCAGGAGGCGGCCTCTGAGCTTCCCAGGGGACCAAGGGGATCTGTCTCCACTGCCCACAGGAGACCGAGGCTCAGAAAGAACATGGGGCCCCCCCTGACTGGGAGGCCAGCTCCTCATTCTAGCCGTCCTAGGATTCAACAGGCACATTTTAAACATCTACTGTGCGCCCGGCCCTTGGAGACCAAGGGAGACCCATCTCTTCTTCTGCCTGGGGACCCAGCAACGGGTGACGTCACCGCCGCGCCCCGCCTCCGTCCCGCCCCCTCTGCGCCTGTGCCTAGAGACCCCAGCAACAGGTGACGTCACCAGGCTCGCAGCGCTTTGGCGGGCCGGAAGACCAGCCCTTGTGATGTCACTAGTCCCCGCCCCTTCCCTCCCTCCAGCCTCGGACAAGAGACTGGGCCATTAAGGTCCGCGCGGCACGTACCACCTGCGAAGGCGCTTCCCCGGGGTCGCGGGAAAACAGACACCGGCAGAAGCATCAAGGCCAAGAGAGCGTAGAAGGGCTGCGATGGTGGACGGGACTGCGCGCGCATTCCCAGCCTCGGGTGACACAATGCGCCTGCGTCCGGGCAACCTTCGACTACACTTCCCAGAATCCTCCAAGAGCTCGCCTTCCCTTTCTTCCGGCCTCCCCCCTGCATGCCTACTGCGCATGTTCTTGGTTAAGGGAGGGGAAACCGGACATGCCTGCACCAATCAGAAGGGAGCAAACCAGTCAGATTTCCACAGGGGAGGAAGAACGTTCTGTCTCCATGACAACCGCGGGAGCGACTCCTCCCTGTCCGCAGCTGCTGGGTCTCCTGCTCTCGGTCACCTAGTGTTTGTGTGTCTCTCGTGCGGCCCTAGCGCCTGACTCCCGTCAGTTGGCAAAGCAACCGTGGGGACCCCCCCCCCCATGCCTGCGCTCAGCCCTGCGGGCACCCAGGCACAGCCCCTCTCCCTCCCGCACCCGGGAAGTGGGCAGGGTCGTGGCGCCCACCTGCCCGGCTTACCCCCGGGCTTCCCCCAGCGCCCTCCCGTCAGCTTTGGGGAGCTCCGAGCCCCCTGCTCGCTCCTCCCGGGGCGTCTGGATCCTGCCTCAGGGTCCTCAGTGCAGAGCCTCGGGCGCGCCCCCTCCTCTCTGTCGGCAACCCTACCCCGCGCCCCACCGTCTCTCCTCGCGCTTCCTCCCCCCCCATCTCCCCACTCTCTCCCTCCCCCCGTGTGTCTCTGTCTCTCTGTCTCTGTCTCTCTCTCTCATTCTCTCTCTCTGTCTCTCTGTTTCTCTCATTCTCTCTCATTCTCTTCCTCTCTCTCTCTGTCTGTCTCTCTGTCTCTCTTTCTCTCTGTCTCTCTCCCTCTGTGTGTGTGTCTGTCTCTGTGTCTTTCTGCCTCTCTGTCTCTCTCTCTCTCCTCCATTCCCTCCCTCCCTTTGTCCCTTTCCTCTCCCTCTGTCTGTATCTCTTCCCCATTTCCTCCCTCTCTGTGTGTCTGTCTTTTCTCATCCATCTCCCCATCTCTGTCAAAGTACCCTGGTACCCATGCTTCCCACAGTTCAGCTTCCAGATCATTTTGATCCTGACCTCCATTTCCATCTTGCTTTAGGAATTGCAAATCACCTTCCTCCCAGGAGCCCTGTGTGAAGAAGGGCCTACATGGGTTATTGTCCCCATCTTAACAAAAAAGGAAACAGGCCCAGAGAGTGGAAGTGACTTGCTCAGAGGCACTCAGACAAGAGGTCTGGAGCGAAGATTTGAACCCATGCATCCTGACTTCCTCTTGAAGACCAGGAGAGGTTCCCTAGGCCGGTACTTGTTCTGGTCACACAGGGCAGGGTGGGGCTCTGGGATGTATTTCCCAGTGAAGAGGTGCTGAATGGCCTATGTAATATATTTTGGGGTAACTTTCATTCAGTTTTGTGTTCAGTTGTAAAAGCCACATTTCTTAACTGTTTCTCCCCTTCCCCTCAGATGTACTGTGTCTTTCCCAGCCCCAGCCCAGAGGTATTTCCTCTCAGACCATTAACTCTTCATTCAAGGTACTACCTCCTTTTGTCCTAGCAAACAAAACCGATCTACTTGCAAATCAGGAAATCAAGATGGGTGCATCTCATTTAATTTGACCTACACACAGGCACGCACGCACCACCACCCCCACCCCCCTCCACCCCCCCCTTTCCCTCCTGCTGTTTGTCCCAGTGTATTATGGGTAAAACACATGCGCAGTTGATGTCAAGGGTGCATGTCCCTTTAAGTATTAACCACTCCCTGGTCCCTCCCTAACTCCACCTATGTACACATCATTAGCCTAATGAATCTGTGATTGACAG
>JAQQSU010001502.1:0-14976 GCA_028627135.1 Pseudochirops cupreus
CTGGCTATAACATTTCTAGGAGTTTTCTTTTGGGGATCTTTTTCAGGAGGTGATCGGTGAATTCTTTCAAGTTCTATTTTAGTCTCTGGTTCTAGAATATCTGGGCAATTCTGTCTAAGAATGTCTTGGAAGATGCTTTCTAAGTTCTGTTTTTGATCATGGCTTCAGGCCAGGCTGGTTTCAGTTCGCAGTGCTGATATGGTTCCTCGTAGCCGAGCTGACTTTAGTGGGAAGTATCTTTGTGTGCGTTTTGGAGTTCCAGGATTGGTTTAGAGTCCTATTTTATGGGTATTTTGGGGTGGCTATGTGAGAGCTGCACTATGTTGCTGCTTCTACGCCGCCATCTTGGCTCCGCCCCTAAATACTATATTCTTAAACAAATTTCAGGTGACAGAAAGTACAACCGAAAAATGTATAGTGAGTGTCAGAGGCATCAAATTCATGGCCACTAACAGTCACTCTAGATCCAGATTAAAATGTAATTAGGAAATACTTAATGAAATAAATTAAACACAATAAGTCATAGATAATGTTTATTTGGTTTTCTAAGTCAATTACCTTTCAATTTGGGTTTTCTGAAGCATTTGCCAATGACTACTCATGTGCAGGAAGTGGCATAAAAAACGTCAGGAAGGATTAGTGTAACGATACTGGGATTTGAAGATCTTCCATGTCCCTTAAACTTGCTGACCTAGCAGGAAGGGATGGAGCAAGAGAACGCCTGTCAGGGTTCTCTCTTAGAGTGAACTAACTTACCAGCAGAGGCAACCGGTTTCACACACAACTCAACGACGCTAGCGTACCTTTCAGGAACAGAAGAGTCACAGCTCTGAGGTCTAAACAGAAAAGTTTATTAAGGTCTCTCCGTGGGGAATCCTTAAAGCCATATACTAAGGCAGGCTTCCCAAGATACCTCCCCAGCCCTAGGTCTTAAATAGACCCCAGATCCACATAACCCACGTGATAGAACCCAGCTGAACAGAATTGTGAGAGGGGGAGTGCAATTACAAGGGTATGAAGGCCCCAAGGTGTGGAGACACTAATCAGGAACAGCAACAGCAGGTAACCGCACGCAAGAGAGTCCTGAGCAATGCAGTATCCCCTGGCCGGGGACAGTGCGATATGCCCTGACCTCCATGTGACCCAACTAATTCCTGGGCCTCAAACACTTCCCTGTGGCATGACACAACCGCTTGCAATGTGAACCTCACAAACACCGGAACCAAGCTAGCTCCGGGAGGTGCTGACTGGAAGCGGAGGCAGAGGTAGCGGCTGCGAACTCCTTTTTCTTTGAGCCGGCCAGAATCTCTGCTAAGGACTCCTGCTGAGGACTGCCTGGGACGGGAACTGCCGGGGGGCCAGAGCTGCTGGGAGCAAGCTGCTTGGACGCTGAGCAGTTGTCCTGAGTGAGGAGAGGAGGCTCTTTGCCTGAGGTAGCCTGTCCTGTTCTGAAGGCTTGAGAATGTAGGTGTTTACTACTTTAACTACATGTGCCAACTTTGTAACTACTGTGTTGGCTTTGACTTTCTGGTTTTGGGACTCTGGTATTTAAATGAGTGCTCTAGCTGTAGTTCTTATGTAGAGAACCTGTTACATTTCGTGATTAATAACCATATCAGCATACTTATAGTTATGGTAGGTGTTGTGAATGCTGCATTGCTTATACAATTAGAAAAGGAGGTCATAAAGCAAGAAGAAATGACAATGGGTAGATAGTCTACACGCTTCACTGATATCCAGAAATGTATAAAAGAACTAGAGGAACATCACTTGTGTCATATATTGGTTCTATGGAGGACTTAAGGAAAGACTTGGACAATAATCACTTGCCTAAGATGAGAAGAAATGAATCTGTTACAATTTTCTTTGTTGGAAGGACTGCTAACCTCGATAAGATCTTGGGTCAGTCCAAGGACCAAAGTTTTGATACGGATTTTGAGTTTCTGGCCTTCTGTTCTGAATCTGTGAGTACTCATGTATTTTAGTTTGTTACCTAAAAGTTACCTGTGTCGTTCCTGTGAGAATAGATGGAAAGGCCTTTCTATAAGCTAGGTACAATGCTAGGAACTAGAGATACAAGTGCAAGCAAGTAAGGAAGTCCCTGACCTCAAAGGGCTTGCATTCTAATAGGGGAAGACAAAATATATAGGGGAACTAGGAATACGGAGGGGTAGGGAGCATAAGCAGGTCAGAGTGAAGGCAGCATGACTTGCAGGTAGCTGGGAAGTGATGTAGAGGATTAAGGACAAGACAAGATAAAGGGCCTATACAAGATAAGGTGCAAACTCACCAATCAGAGCCAAGAGTCTTAGGATGCTGGGGTTGCTAGTCTCAGAGTCCCAAGGTCCTGGGGCACAAGTTCGAATTTCAGTAAGAGGAAGAAAAGATGAAGGAAGACAATGCCAGAGTACTGATAACATGGTTTGGAGATGACAAGAAAATAACTTTTTCATGTGAAAAGCCTGTTTAAGTAACCAAGATTATAAGCAGGTCAAAATCAATTATAGATTTAGATCTGGAAAGTGCCTTACAGGGTGGTTAGCTCAATCCCCTCATGTTACATGAAGAAACTGCTGCCTGGAAAAGTTAAGTGATTTGTCTGCACAAGATCACTCAGAAAATATAGTTTGGAAATTGACTGCAATGATGTAAACAGAAAGAAAAAAAGTGAAACTGAACCCTATGTAATAACAACCAATAGTGTGCTGGGAAACGTTTAACAATTAGATCTCTGGAAAAAATGTTTACATGACATACGTTTCAATTTAATCTGCATTATTAATATTTTCTCCATCATGTTATTAAATCTAGACAATTAACAAAACAATAAATCAGGCCATGATTAGTAATATTTGCCAATTTTTGAGATGTAATGAGAATTTGGCAATAAATTCCCACAACCACAACTTGGTCTAGCATACTCATTTTTTAAAAAATGTCTTTTTTCCCAATTACATGTCAAAACATTCATTTAAAAATAATGTGCTTCAAATTTTTTCCCCTTCCTCTTTCACCTGACCCCTCCCTGAGACAGTAAGCAATTTGATATATGGGTTACAGGTGTGCGATCATGCAAAACATATTTCCATATTAATCATATTGTCTGGCACATAATGCCAGAAATGCATTTCATCTCCCTTCCCTCTTTGCAGAATTGGGAAGCTATGGTTATGGATCAATGCATATGCTGTCAGATTTGGTTGGTGAGATGATTGGTTTTGCTGAACTAATTTTTTCCTCTTTCTTTTAAAAATTTATTACTCTTTGGGTAGGGGAGAAGTGAAAATGTATTCAGAAATTAGAGTGATGTAAAAACAAAAGATACTGACAAAATAATTTTTTTAAAAAAGGAAATAAGTAGCAGATCTGGGATTTGTATTTGGGTCCTCTGTCTTCAAATCCAGCACTCTTTCTACTACCCTCACATAACTTCTTGTAAAGAGTCAACTGAAAAGGTTATTGAACAGTTAACAACATGCATTTGTTCCATAAGCTTAGAGTTGGATTCATATTTAGCTGATAGCACAAGCTGCTATTATGGTGGTTGTTGTGAATTGAGTTGAGAAATATATTTCAATTTAAGGACAGCTTATGGCTATCAAAATCTTTAAAAACATATTTGGTACGATTAGTGTTTATTACTATAATAAAGATACTTAATAACATTAATTTTGACAGTCTTCTTTGGATAAGTATTCTCCTGTAGTTAAATATCTGAAGTAGAGGTGGCTAGGTGGCGAAGTGAATAGAGCACTGGCCCTGGAGTCAGGAGGGCCTGAGTACAAATCTGACCTCAGACACTTGACACACTTACACTTAGTTGTGTGACTTTGGGCAAGTCACTTAATCTTAATTGCCCTCCAAAAAGCAAATAAATAAATAAATATTTGATGTATATTATCAATATTATATTATAAATGCTTTGTGTGTCCTTAATTGTGGAGGAAAATGTGGTATCCATTCCCTGGACTGAGAAAATAAGGTATAAAGGGGTAAAGGTTATCCAGAGGTCTCAAGTAGACGTTGAAAGACGTTCAATCCGACTCACGCCTCCAAATCCACAGGTTACTGATAATCTCTTTTGCATTCCTCCTCTAATAGAATTCCACAGGTCTCTTTTTTCTTTACCTTTCTTGTCTTTCTTTCTTCTCCTTTGCCTTGCTTCATAATTTATGTCTGGCTGCCCATTTCCCTAGAGTTCTGCTTTCCTACTATAATTATGGTTTAGCAATCACGTAGCTAATGCACTGCTTGTGGACCCTTCCTAGATATCAGCATATCTTAACTTAGCTTAAAATACATGTTTTCTGAAACAGACATTTTAAGAAAATGATTGGAATGGGTTGATTGCCCCCTGAATCTGTACTTTTTCTTGTGCTGTTCAATAGAGTATCATAGGATAACAGATTTAGAGCTTGACAGGGTGTTCAGGGACACAAAGTCATGGGATCATGGTTTTCACACTGGAATGGACCCTTGTCATTGTGTTCAGTCATTTCAATTGTGTTTGACTCTTCATGACCCCATCTAGGGTTTTCTTGGCAAAAATATTGTAGTGGTTTGTCATTTCCTTCTCTACCCCGTTTCACAAATGAGGAACTGAGACAAACAAGGCTAAATGACTTGCCTAGGGTCACACTGCTTTGACCATTCAAATCTGAACCCAGATTTGAATGCAGGGAGATGAGTCTTTCTGATTCCAGGTCCAGAGGGCAAACCAGATTCTGAATTAAAGTTGCAAAGTGGTATGTTTGTTTTTGTTGTTGGGAAAAAATTCCTACTAATTAGAGCTGTCTAAGAGTAGAAAAGAATTTTTCAGAAAATGTTGGTTTGCTCTTCAATGGAAGTCTTCAAGCAAATACTAGATGACTTTTTGTTGGGTGTGCTGCAGTTGTGGCTCTTTTGAGGGCTATGGCTTGGACTTGATAGCCCCTGAGGTCTCTATCATCTCCACAATTCTATAAGATTCAATTAGTCAATCAATCAATATTCATTAGGCAATTATTACATTTTTTGGGAAGAGTTAGAATTTCAGTGTAGTGGAGGATTGGAGAGGAATTTCTCAGGCATTGTGAGACTCATGTGAAATAAAAGATAATCCTTGACCTCAAAGAGCTCACAATCCATACCTGTTCAAAGTGTATAGTATTGAGCTCTTCTTTAAACCAACATGAGGCCTGTGTTTAGTTTTATAGGTTTTGATTGGACTATAGAAGAAACGTTGCTGTTCATGCTTTGTTTTTGAAGAGGACCAAAGACATCATGGGATGATGTCTCAACTCATACATGAATTGGATTTAAGTCATGTAGAGTTAGGCAAAACTGTTAGCCTAATTCTCTCTTCCAAAGTCAATGAAATCCAGTGACAAGACAAAAGTCTAGATGACTGGCAATGGCCTGGGATATAGTGAATGACCTCGGTGTCTGATGTCTGACCAAGCTCTAAGCACCTCACAGAGCCTGTTCAGCTGCCTTCATGGCTATTGGAACAAATGGTTCTCATTAGCCCATTCTAACACGAGAAGTCTTCAGATGCTTGGGGTAGACATCCCCCTACCTCAATGATGTGTTTGAGGCCTATTAGTTATCCTCAACTTGATTTAGTCCCTCTGCCAAGACTATTTTACCTGGGTGTGGCCAGTGGGCATGCTACAGCATTTTAGAGAGGATGAGATATTCTGGTGTGACCACACCTCTGGTCTGAAGGCTTGCCAAGCCCTTTTCAGTGTTGTTCATCCACCTTCAGGCTCCACCTGTCACCCAACTCTCACCTGCAGAAGACAAGTACTTTCCTAGAAATTGGATGAAGGATTTGAGGGTATCTTCTGTAGAAATACTCAGAAGAGAGATATCATTGTATAAATAAAAGTCTTGTTGTTAATCCCCATCACCCACTCTCAGCCTTAGCTTTGATATTCAAGGTACAAAGTAATGCATCATTCACATTTGTTTTTGTATTCAAATGGACATTTTTAAGTCCTTCAGTGGATTTATATACATAATATATAGCGTCAAATTTGGGAAGAGGATCCACACTCTTAGTCCTAATTTCCAAATGCCAAAGGACCAAAAGATTGAATGAATTTTCTCAAGGTCATTTCATCAAGTCAGTGGCAGGATTAGAACTTAAATTTCCTAAGTTTAGTAAGCTGAACTCTTGATTGCATAACCGTCAAAGAACTTCTATCCATATACTAACATGGGAACCTCTGTACCTGTCCTGAGCAACTTATTTTTTTCCTATTTGGTTTCCATTTGTTAAAAATAAACAAGAGATAGTTTGTCAGTCTGGCCAATTCACCACCACTCCTTCACATCTATGAAATGCTCATTTTTCAGTCACTTTTGACTCTTTCTGAACCCATTTTGGACTTTTACCGGAGTGCTTTGCCATTTCCTTCTTCAGCTTATTTTACAGATGTGAAGACTGAGGCAAACAAGGTTAAGTGACATGCCCAGGCTCACACAGTAAGTGTCTGAGGACAGATTTGAACTCAGGAAGATAAGTCTTCCTGACTCCAGGACTGGAACTCTACCCATTGTGCCACCTAGTTGCGTCCATCCCTCAGGTATTAAAAATAAAACAGCTCTGAGTATTTGTTTTAGCTATAATGAGGAAGATCTGGTATGTTAATTTCCTATCCATTTGAGCCTTCAAATCATTAATTGCTGTGGCTGTCTACTCAAGCACAGATACACCTCTAGTCTGTTTTCTGGAGCCTATTTATTGCAATAAATGCATGATTGCTTTTTTTTTATTAATACATTAAAAAAAGAGATGCATAATTGGCACTTTAACAAACTAGTGGCAGCAAATTAGATATTAACATGATTACAAAATGGCAATTACTGTTGTTAATTAATTGGCCTCACCTTTTGGTGGCCTTTTTCAACTCACTATTGGGAGCCCTGCATCCAATGCAGAATGCAGTTGTGCACATTGTGAGAGATTTTGGGAAGCAAGAGTTAATTACTTAACAAAACAAGTAGTTTTTTTAAAGCTTTATTTTTCTGGCTCATTGGGCCTTTAGGGACCTAATGACATGTTATCTCTTTTGTCAAGAGTGATGGCAAAGTAACATGAACCTTCTGAGAGATAAATATCCTAAAGAAACCAATTCAGTTAGTCCTGCAATTTTATCCCCCTGAAATGGACATAGCACATGTTCATCTCTGCATCATAGTATAACCATGGGTAAGAAAGAAAAAGAAATCTTACCTCTAATTGGTATTCTAGAATAAAGACAGGCAAGAGAAATGTTACCTACAACGTGGTCATGATACAATTGTGTAGCAGGAACAAAAATTACTCATTTTTCTTATACGTGCCCCATAGTGGTAGGAGAAGGTACATGTGTTGCTCTGATTGGATTTAAGGTCCATTTATGGATAATTTTAGATAGGCTCTTAGACCATTCCTTCTGCTAAAGCACACCATGCTTTAATTAAGAAAGCGATTTTTAAAATTTAAGCGCTGTAACAAATATTATCTTCTTATTCTTTTACACAATTATGAAAGCAGAGGTTCAGCATAAAAATGACAACAAAAGCCAATGATCCTGCTTTTGTTTCTGCACAGAGTGAGAACGTGTATTTTAATATGGATTGACACATTGATCTATGGATTCTGTAGGTCCAGTCAGTCATTCAATTACCATTTACTAAGCTTCTGTCCTTTGCCAAGTTATTCTACCTTTGTAGCAAATTCATTTTTAGTCGCTAATCTTCAAAAATGGGGAAAAGGACCAACTTCAGAGTTTGTCTAATTGCACCCAACCCTTGAGTAACATCATTAGTTTGAGTCTGCATTAGAAGCAATGGGTGAAATGTGTTACATTTTTTGTGGTATCATTCTAATAAGAAACCCAGGCCACAATTGAAATCATTTATATCAACCTTCTTCTACCTAATGAAGTAAATTTTGAACAACTGTCCCATGATAGATAAGTCATATATAATTTATTTTCAATAAGTTGAAAAAAAGTAACAATGCCATGCGGTGAATAAAGGGATTTTCCCCACAATATTTTGTTTAACTGCTCATAATTATTGACAGGCAGAAGTAATCCAAAATGGCAATTTGCAGCATAACTCTTTGTTGCTGACTTGAAGTTATATTTTCTGTATTGATTTTTTCAATGTCTTCTTTGTGCCCCCAGTACCAAATAATGAGATTATCCATTCCTCAATAATGAGAGCAGATGGTATATTGACCACATTCTAACCACCCTGCTCCAGCTTTGATTTTCTATTTTTACATACAACTTAGTTCTTTCAAAGTTTTTTTTTTTTAATGTCTGGTATCAGAAACATTATAAGACCTGTGATAACAGTGATATATAATGAAAACTAGTGCTGACACTCTCCCTTTAAATTATAGCACCCCAAATTCCTGTCTCAAAAGGGGGTGCTTATTAGACCTTACTGAAGTGGAAGAGTTGAGGGAAATGTTTATTTAAGTTTCTTCAATACACTGAGTCTTGTCTATATGTGTGTGTATCCCATTTCTGAAATCATTACTAGAGTGGTTAAAGATATGTGATTTAATTTGTGTAGGGATTTAATTTTGCATCTCTCATCAATTCATATGATTTAGTAGATAAGCCCTAGGGGGTTGCCCATGGCACCAAGAAGTTACTCAGTGTTTCATAGCTAACGAGTATATGAGACCCATTTTGAACCTTAGAATTCTAGGATCTAGGTTAAAAACTGAAAGGGATCTCAGAGCAAGAGTATATTAGTAAATGTTTAACAACTGGCTCTAGATGGGGGGAGGAAGTTACTCATGACACACTTTTAAGTTTAATCCTCATTATTAGCATTTTTGTTCATCACTTTCTTAAGTCTAGGCAATCCATAATATAATAAATCTAGCCTGGATTTGTAGTGTTTTATGATATCTGAGACATAAATATTCACACTGAAAATTTATCTTTTAGCTTTCAGGACATGGCTTAAGCTGGCTTCAGCACATACTTGCTCCAGAAGCTACTTGGTAGAACTCCTTCATTTTTCATATGAGAAAACAGACTTAGAAATGTGAAGCAACTTGTCAAAAGTCACATAGGTAGTAACTATCAGGGGGAGGATTTGAACCTAGGTTCAGAACCTCATCTACCACTGCATAGTGCCTCTGGGATAGAGGTAGAATGAATATTTAAGGATCTAAGGAAAGACAAAATCCTCCACCCCTTCTCCACTTTCCTTCCTAGAAACATTTCACTTCCCTCTCAGGATGCCTTACCATTTGTAAGCATTTTTTAAGAACTCAATGATTTCTCTTTTAATTTTTTGTGTTCTTATTTTTACCCAGGGGGCTCATAAAAGTGACTCTTATTCTAATGTCTACTCACTGTCACTCAGTTTATACGACACTGTTAATTTGGTTATTTGAGGTTATCGCTGGCCTGGGGACTATTCCTGTTTCCTAGCTCCAATTTTCCTGTTGATGATGCTTCAGCACCATAGCCTTAAGAGGGATGCTAGAATTTAGAAAGATCCATTTGATCCTCTTTTTCTTTTCTATTTTCTCTTTTTTTGCATTTGCAACATGCTTTTCAATGAAGTCTCATGATGCAATCTTTCAAATGGTATCCAAAGATTATAATTCTGATCCACAAATTGTTTTTGTTGCTTGTCCTTTGTTTTCAAGGAGAGCCAATGATATTACAGGGTGATGTTTTGACTCATGCACGAATTGGATTTAATGTATTAAAGTGAGGGAGAGGTTGCACAAAGTTGTCAGCCTCACTCTCTCTTCCAGAGTCATTGAAATCTAGTGGCAGGACAAAAGGCAAGATGACTGGTTGGAGCCAGAGATGGAGTGGATGACTTTGGCTTCTTCAGTGACTGACCAAGCCTTAAGTGCTCCACAGTGCCTGTTTTAGCCTCATTTGTGGCTTTTGGAATAAATTGTCCTCATCTCCCATTCTGCTGGGGAAAGTTTTTCACATGCTTGGAGATTGACACCCTCTCCTCCCTACCCCCTCAACTCATGAATGGGTTTGAGGCCCACTGGTTTCCCTCAATCTGGTTTAGCCCATTTGCTGTGATAGTTTTACTGGTGTGAGGCTGCTTCACATGCTGCAGCTTCTTGAAGCCACTGGTGAGAGCAGAATGCCAGGTAGACACCAAAGGAGGATGAGCAACCCTGACAAGGGTTTGGCAAGTCCTCACACCAGAGGTACTAGTTCTCCCTGAATATCCCATATACCCCCCAAATATAGAAAGGATCATTGTATGCCATCTTGGGAGGGAGGGGAAAAATTTAGAGCTCAAAATCTTATAACAGTGAATGTTAAAAACTAAAAATGAATGAATGAATGAATAAACATGGAAAGGATCAAAGTAAGTTTTATCATTTGCATGTGCTGTCTCCAGATTGCTCCTCCCTGTACTCTTTCCCTTCTCCACATGTCCTCTATATAAATAAATTAAAATAACAGAAACAATAGCTATATTATATATACTCACTTCTCTTACAAAGGGGAGTTCTCTGAAAACCATTCAAAAAAGGACTAGAAAAAGATGAAGTGTGTTTGAAGTTAGGTGGACTGAGATCAACTCTAGGCTCTACTAATTACCACTAATTACTACTTGTATGATCTTGAGCAGGTCACCTAATGTTATTGGACCTCAGTTTTCTTATCTGTAGAATGAAGGTCCTTTCAATTCCAAATATATGAGCCTACAATCCTGTGACCAAGTACAGTAACAGCACACAAGATGTCCAGGCAGAAAGGAAACACAAATTCACATAGTGAACTTGGTCACATGACCAGGGCTCAATATTTGGGAATGAGACCCACAATGACACATCTCCTTCAGGGAGTTTTCTTCTTCTTGTTGTTGTAGTACTTGTCCTTCATTCTTGAAGAGAACCATGACATCAGGGAGGTGATGACGTGACTTGCAGTTGACTTGGATTTGAGTGAAGGAGGGCTGTGCAAGGTCACCAGCTTCACTTTCTTCTTCAGAACCATCGGTCCAATGGCCAGATGTTCATCAGAATGACTGGAAATGACCCTGGATTCAATGGGAGTCCCTGGCTCTTTTAAGGTAAGGTTCTCACTTTGAGTGAGGTGATGCCCATTCAATAAATGGGATTCTGACAATGAAGCCATGCCCTTCTAAAGCCCCCCAAAGTTAATTTGGATCCAGGTTGCTGTTCATAAGAAACCCTGATGTGCTGCAAAACTTCATGATATTTTATAACTTCTAGTAGCAACATCTATCCCCCCTTCTTAGTGTTTCTATTTACTCTACCTCCATACATCCATAAAGGTGAAACCAGCACTTCAGCCCACCTTTTGCCATCAGTCTTTTCATTCTCTCTGTCCAGGGTGCTGACCACAAAAGTACGCTGTCTTCTCTTGCTTACATTTAGAACCAGACAAACCTTTGGTGTTTAAGAAAGGTATGGTTGCATTATAGTTGTGTATCTGAGGATGAAAGTACACTTCAGATATTCAGAATTTATTCTAGATATTTAGGGCTTTTTCTTTGGACTTTTAAAATTTCCTTTTCCTCCAAAAGCACTATCTGCTTGCCAATGATAATGGAAGTCTTGGTTGCTTGCAAAGTCTTATTTAAAAAAGTAATGGTTGTGTATATTAGTAGTTGAAAGAGCTTTTGAATATTGATAATTGATCTGTGAAGGCTTTTCTGCCTGCCTCTCTACAGCTAATAACCATCATACAACAACACATTGCATATATACCCTATTTCTGAGGTTCTGTAGATGGGACTATTCAGGAAAGTTGTGACTTAATAAGCTCTTATAGAGGTATCGATGTGGCAAAGTGTCTAATTGCTAGGCTTTCTGAGTCTGCCTGGCAATTCATGAGAGATATGTTAGGGTCTGTTTCTGGCATATATCAAGAGTGGCATGGAAACACCATGCAGTAAGAGAGTCAGCATTTCAGAAGCTGTGTATACTTAATAAGTATGCTGAACTTATGCACAATTTAAGGATGTATGCAACCCAAATGTTCAGTAACCTAGGTATTTATTTGAAAAGAAGCATGACTGAATATATAATGTAGTATAAGAGATGAAATGTATATTCTAGATATATTGGTTCAGTGTGGTGAGATTTTCCATCAGAAATAAGCCAGTTTTTTTAGAGAAATAGCCCAGTAGAGTGGAAAGGACACTCGACCTGGACAGAAGACCTTGATTCAAATCCCAACTCTTATAGTTGTTGTGTTAATAGTGAGCATATCACTTCTCTTATTCTCAGTTTTGCATATTCCAATTTTGTAAAATGGAAAGAATGATACTTGCATTACTTAATTCACAGGACCATTGTAAGAATAAAATCAGATGTGTATTAAGTATTTTTTATTCCTTAAAATACTAGCTAAACATAATTACCCTCATATTTCTAAACTTGAAATTGGGGACCCCCTCAATTCTACTCCAAAGGTTTATTATGGTGTGGCAGTGATCCTGAGTCCTCAAAAGATACACCATTGGAGTATAATCTTGGAAAGGTTTTGCAATATTAAAAAAAAGAAATACTTTGAGTATGCCTGGTAACAGATCAAGTCTGTTTTCAGTGAAGCAGCCTTGCTAAGTATAGAGAGCCTTGTTTCCAGTTGGCTGTCCTCTATGTGATGAACTCTTTGGCCATGGTAGCCCATGAAACAAAGGAAAATGCAAAATGGCTCTCAGTTCTGTGGGCCCCCTTTGACTTCTGCAGTGAAGGTGACAGAATGCAAATGGACAATGAGTCTGGCCCAGAATTAAGCAGTTAGAGAAGTCTGGATTGCTTTCAGGAAATTGCAAAGCTCTTTAATGGCTCTAAATTTCTCCAGGAAACAAAGGCCTAGCCTTTTAATGCTACTGTCCCATCAATGTCATTACATAGCTCTAAGTTATGAGACACAATGGTCTTCAAAGAACTGAAAATGAATATCACCCAGAGGGCAAATAGGTGTATGCACTTATTGTGCGTAAGTTCAATAATTATTGAATTTTAAAAAAGGATCGTTGCTGCCTTATGCAGCATGTTCCAAAGAGGAAATTTGAAGAAGAGGAGTAAAATATGTCTTTGGGGCAATTATGCTAGCAAAAGAAAATGGCTATTAACATGAGGAGGATGAAAGATCACAAATGGACAGTCAGAGAATCCCACTGATATGCTCATTATATCAGGAGAATGTAAGGAAGGCCTCTAGCATATCAGGTCAACGCCCTGTGGATAACAGTTATAAAGCTGTGGAAGAAAGGAAACAAACATTTGTTAAGTACCTCCTATATTATTTCATTGTACCCTTACAACAATGCAGGGAGAGAGCTGTTAACATGATCCTCGTCTTGCAATTGAGGAAACTGAAATAGATAGACACTAAATGACTTGCCCAGGGTCACACAGCTAGGAAGTGTCTGAGGTCATATTAGAACTCAGTTCCTCCTGATTTCAAGGCCAGCACTTTATCCACTGTGCCATCTAACTGTTACATGGGCAGACAGGGATGGGTTGTTATTCACACCTCTGAAGGAAATATCCAAATGAATGAAATCACAGATACATCTGAGTACTGAATATTTGTTGGGATTATTCTAATCCAACCTTAGAAGTATTTTGTAAAATTAAAGGTTTAAAAACTTTTTTTTTATTGTGAGTTTAAAACTTTTTTTCTCCCCTGAAGTACCCCTTGTGGGCTTGACTTTGTCAAGATCAAAATAAAAAAGGAATGTCCACGTTACTTCCTTCCATTTTTTAGTTTTACCCAAGAGCAAACCAGGCATCCTTCATCGGGTAGCACATATTGATGCAGCTGCTTATTCCTGAACTGATGTTTAATTGTTCCAGCACACTGTGACTTTCTGCCTCTTTAGAAGCAGCTCTAAAGGAACTCCAGACTGATTATCCTACAGGTACATATCTTGTCAGGCAGGTAGGTGGCTCAGTGGATAGAGTACTGGGCCTGGAGTCAGGAATACTTGAGTTCAAATCCAGTCTCAAATATTTACTAGCTTTGTGACCCTGGGCAAGTCACTTAACCTTGTTTCCATCAGTTTCTTCATCTGTAAAATGAGCTGGAGAAGGAAATGGCAAACTACTCCAGTATCTTTGCTAAGAAAACCACAAGTTGGGGTCATGAAGAATTGAACACCAAGAATGACTGAACAACAAAAATGTGTATCTTGTCTCACAGCAAGCTTGTCTTATTCTCAATTGTGGCTACACCTTTGATAATCTTTTGGTTTAGAGAATGTCTTGGCAAATAGGCCTTAGCCTGTGGGACAAATAGGCGCAGTCTCTTGTTTTCGTATGGTCTGTGAGCTTCTATAGCTTTAAATAAAGTTTTATTTTATTTAAAAATCTAAAAAATACCATTTTTAACTCTCTGGTCACACAAAAAACAGAAGACCAAGGCAAATCTGGCCATCCAAGCGTACTTTGCGCACTCCTAGCCTAGAGGAAAACTTAGGTTAAAGGAAAACTCTTCTTCTATCTAGGTGGAAAAATCATCCCCATTATATCCAGTTTGGGAAATACTCTATTGCAAGAGTAAACTGTGGAAGGAATTTCTCAATAGGCATATTCTCCTCTATCTACATCAACACCTTCACCCCCCACCCCAATTTTTTGCTCCTTGTTTTTCTAGAAAACACAAAAGAATTATTTGATTTGGAATTAATTTTGACTATACACATTTGTAACGAGTTTTGTTTTTCCTGCTTTCTCAATGTGGGGAAAAGGGG
The DNA here is from genome assembly GCA_028627135.1 of Pseudochirops cupreus. Lineage (NCBI taxonomy): Eukaryota > Metazoa > Chordata > Mammalia > Diprotodontia > Pseudocheiridae > Pseudochirops > Pseudochirops cupreus. The sequence continues at coordinate 14,716 of JAQQSU010001502.1, forward strand.
GAGGAAATGGGATGGAGACAATGTGCACCTGAAAATAAAATAATTATTGAATTTTAAAAAAGGATTGTTGCTGCCTTATGCAAATATTTAGTGTTTGAAAATTTGTTTGGAAGTTAGACAATGTAATCTTCAGCTATTTATAACCACTGTGGACTCAGAAATGTTGATGGTTCTTGAGCAGTAAGATCAATTATTATAAAAAGCCCATGTACTTTATTCTTTTTTTAAAAATTTTATTATAGTTTGCATCATTCATTTCCA